>VBSM01000813.1:3538069-3554108 GCA_008086735.1 Cheirogaleus medius | reverse complement strand
TATCTGCCCGCCTCTGCCTCCCAGAGTGCTAGGATTACAGGTGTGAGCCACCACGGCCCGGCCTTGTTTTTGTTTTTTAAAAAAAGAATTAGAAACAGTCAAAGAAAGAAAAGAAATAAAAGCAAAAGATATATAAAACATCTCTGGAGCAAGGCCAGTATTGTAGAATTACAGTAAAAAATTACAGGAGTGTGTTGATTCATGTGTGGTACATGTTTACGTGCAGGTCTCTCAAGTTATGGAAGAAACTCAGTGTATTGAGATGGTGGCACGAGAAGCTCCTCTTTAATTTTTAGATTTTAAAGAAAGTTTACTTCTTCAGTTGGCAAATGAGGAATTCTGTTCTGGTTTTATTTGATCAATAATTTTGCCACTTCTCACACATTGCAGCAAATGGTCAGATCTTTCCATTTGTTCTAGGTGTGGTGGAGGGTTCTCTGGAGGGCAGCTGAGACGTGGGCCTTCCTGGCAAGGCTGCCAGGCTTGTTGTCGGCCTGGGAAGCTCTTCCCATCTCAGGACAGCACCTGGGCCCAAGGAATGGCTTTGTCCTTTTAGGAAGGTGCTTCTGTAGCTTCCTCAGGCCTTCAGCTCTAGTTTGTCCAGCTGGGTTGACTTAAGGGTTTTTTCCAGGTTGATCTTCCCCTGGATTCCAATGAGCAAACTCAGAGGAGCTGGGGGCATCTATGTAGTACATTTTTAAACATTTCCACCTTTATGATCCAACATGGTTATGCAGAACACCAAGATTTTTAAAAATTTTTTTTATTGAGGTGTAATTTACACACAGTGAAAATCTGCAGACTTTAAATGGCATTTATAAGTTTTGACAAATGTACATACACACCAGTATATTTTTATTTCATTACCCAGAAAGGTTCTCTCAATCCCTTTCCAACTCAATACCTCCTTATCCCCAACGGTACGTTTCCTAACCCCACAGCTTAGTCTTGGCTGTTCTATAATTTCCTGTAAATGGGATCACACAGTATGAAATCTTTTGTGTTTGGCTTCTTTCTCCCAACATGTTTTTGAGAGTCATCAGGTTGTTGCCTGCAACAGTTTAAACAAGACCCAAGATATCACTAACAGCAACAGTAATGGGGACAATGGTTCCCCCTGTTGACCTCCAGGCCAGGTACTCCCTAAATTCTGGTGAGTGGCCCTTTCTGCCCTTCCAAGCCAGTCTCTTTCCAGGGCCAAGCAAGTTCCTCTCCCAGAACCGCCCAGGCAGCCTCGGGAACCACCCAGATGGCCGCGGGGCCGTCACCAGGTCGCCTCCCTAGAACAGCTGCCCCGTTCCTCCCCCTAACCCCATTAAAACTCAAAAGGGAACTGGCCCCTCTGCCGACCAGAATTCAGATTCGCTCAATTCCACGCATCCAATTGCACACAACGGTGTGATGTTTTGGTGTTGATCACACAGTCCTTAAGAAAACGTAAAAAGAAAAAAAAGGAAAGGTGGGGGGAAACCCAGATCTCCCGGGCAGTGGATATCAGCCTCCGTTGAGCCAGGGATACAGAATGAAATCTTTTCTTTTCTTTTTTAAATGAACGGAAGAGTCGCTCTCCGCTCCTCGCTCAGAAGGTTTCAAAGGTCGTCACACTGAAGCCCGGGGGCGTTCATCTCCCCAGCGGCCGGGAGAAGGGAGGAGGTCGGAGGGAGGAGGGAGGGAGCACACAAAAGCAGGCCGTGCTGAGAGGGCTAATGTTTCCTGTTTGCCTGGAGCCCCCTCCCCTGCCTCCCCTCCCCCAGCCCCCTCCCCGCACTCGGGCGGAAGTGAGTTTGCTCCTTTGGAGATTAAAAGGATTCCGAATTCCGATCAGTCCCAATAACCAGCGTACGGAGGAGAAGAGGAGGAGGAAGAGGGGAAGAGGCGGCAAAACAGAGAAAGAGGGGGCGCGCGCGCGCGCACGCATCCCGAACTGGGGGAGTTGTGCAAAGCCCCAGGAGGCCAGGGCACGGCGGGAGCAAAGCCCGGTAGGCGCAGCGCGGCCGGGGCCACCCGCGTCCCGCTCGGCGACTCGTTTCAGAGAGAAGATGACGCGGGCGCGAGCCGGCTGCGTTGACCACGCGGCTCCCGAGCTCGCCGCGCGGGGCCGTTGCCGGTTCCACTGATTCCAGCGCGCCCGGGAGGAGGCTCCATCCCCGAGGCTCGGGATCGGAGGGGGGACCAAAGCGAGGGTGAAATGGCCCGATGACAAAGGAAATGTGATCCCCTTCGCTGCCAAGGTTTCAGAGAGGACGGACGTGAGGAGGAGGAGGGGCGCAGGGCGCGCGCGGAGCTCGGATAGCATTGCACGACGGCCCGCGCGGAGCGGGTACATCTAATATCTTCCTGCCGATGAATAATTCAGGGCGGCCCGCGGGGACCTGCGGCCCCGCGCCACAGCGCGGCTAAGCCGGACGGGAAGGAGCGTGCGGGAGGCGCCCAGGCCCAGCGAGGCGGGGGCACGAGGGCCCCGGGCCGCGTGGGGCGCGCGTGCGTGTTAAGCGCGGGCAGCCGCGGCCCGGCTGGGCGGGCGCGCGGGAGACTCGAGGCGCGTGAGACGCGCGTGCGTACTGCACGCGTGCGGCCGCGGCTGGGCCACCACGAGCTGCAGCTGCTGCAGGGCCGACCGCCCTGCAGGGGAGGCCGCGCCTGGCCGTGCGCAAGCCCCAAGCACAGCACGCCGGGCCACCCAGGAGCCCCTGGCCGCCGCGTCATGCGGCGGGGCGGCCGGCGTCGCGCGGGGGGACATTGGCTTGGCGACGCGCCGCTCCCGCCTTTACTACTTTGGGGCACCTTCCCCTCCCAAGAAGAGACTAAATCCATTTAAAGAAAAGCAACGCACCAAATACTCGTCGAACCAAATTCTGCTCTCGCCTGGACTGGGATTGCACAGCGGACTCTCCTTTTGGTGACTCCTTGGCTATCGCGAAGCGAAGCCCCAGCTGCTCCAGGGAGTCTTCTGACCTCCCTGCCCTCGTTCGCCCCTCGCGAGTCTGGGCTTGTTCCGGCGTTCCCTCTTCGGAAGGCACGCGGGCCCCAAGTCCTCCGGGAGGAATCTGTGTAGCCGCTGGATAGTGGCATTTAATGCCTGCAGTGTCGGGGGTGGCAGCGCTCGAGCCGGACGTGGCGAGGCCAAGCGAGCAGCGCTGCTCTGGTGCCGGCTCCCGGATTGCAGGCCTAATCGATGCATTTTTCTGAGTGAGTCGGCTCCCCCACCCACCTCGTCCGCTCTCTCCTCCTCCTCCTCCTCTTCCTCTCTGGTCTCCTCCCTCCTCCGGGCTGGGTTGCAAATGGCTTCGTTCCCCGAGACCGACTTCCAGATCTGCCTGCTGTGCAAGGAGATGTGCGGCTCGCCGGCGCCGCTTTCCTCCAACTCGTCCGCGTCGTCCTCCTCCTCGCAGACGTCCACGTCGTCGGGGGGCGGCGGCGGGGCCCCTGGGGCGGCGGCGCGCCGCCTGCACGTCCTGCCCTGCCTGCACGCCTTCTGCCGCCCCTGTCTCGAAGCGCACCGGCTGCCGGCCGCCGGTGGCGGCGCGCCGGGAGAGCCGCTCAAGCTGCGCTGCCCGGTGTGCGACCAGAAAGTAGTACTGGCCGAAGCGGCGGGCATGGACGCGCTGCCTTCGTCCGCCTTCCTGCTCAGCAACCTGCTTGACGCCGTGGTGGCCACCGCCGACGAGCCGCCGCCCAAGAACGGGCGCGCCGGCGCTCCGGCAGGCGCGGGCGGCCACAGCAACCACCGGCACCACGCTCACCACGCGCACCCGCGCGCGTCCGCCTCCGCGCCGCCGCTGCCTCAGGCGCCGCCGCCGCCCGCGCCTTCCCGCTCGGCACCCGGCGGCCCCGCCGCCTCCCCGTCTGCGCTGCTGCTGCGCCGGCCTCACGGCTGCAGCTCGTGCGATGAGGGCAACGCGGCTTCTTCGCGCTGCCTCGACTGCCAGGAGCACCTGTGCGACAACTGCGTCCGCGCGCACCAGCGCGTGCGCCTCACCAAGGACCACTACATCGAGCGCGGCCCGCCGGGTCCCGCCGCCGCCGCCGCGGCGCAGCAGCTCGGGCTCGGGCCGCCTTTCCCCGGCCCGCCCTTCTCCATCCTCTCCGTGTTTCCCGAGCGCCTCGGCTTCTGCCAGCACCACGACGACGAGGTGAGTGCGTGGGCCTGGG
Source organism: Cheirogaleus medius (assembly GCA_008086735.1). Lineage (NCBI taxonomy): Eukaryota > Metazoa > Chordata > Mammalia > Primates > Cheirogaleidae > Cheirogaleus > Cheirogaleus medius. Next base: position 3,549,956 of record VBSM01000813.1, on the reverse strand, counting down.
GGCGTGTGTGCGTGTCCGCCGGCTAACCGCGTGCGTGTTCGAGAAGGGCCTCTCCACCGGTCCCAAAGTAAGGAGAGGGGCCCGCTCCTTTCCGGACTTTCTTTGTATTTCCTTTGGCTACGTGGCAGTCGTTGCTACCAAGTAGATCATGACCCGGGAAGTGTGTGGAAGTAGAAGTCGTGGCTTCTTCTGTGTGCGTGGCGCGAGGGGTCCCCGAAAATTCCCACTGCGTGGGGTCCGCCCTTTTCTGTATTTCACTTTTCAGTGTGGCGCAAACCGCGGCAACCGTTGTCTCCAGTTAGGCATGAGCTGGGAAGAAATAGGTGTGTGTTTGTGTAGACGTGGCCTCCTTGTGCGGTCACGCCGGAGGCCTCCCAGCGCGCTGAGAGGGCGCTCCTTTATTTTCTCATTTTTATTTGTAAATTTTGCAGATTGTTGCTTTTAAATGGGGCATGAGCCCGAAAGAGATGGTTGTGTTGGTTGGTGGGCGTTTGGACTGTGTGCGCCTGTGTAGACCTGGTTTCCACGTGTGCAGTTGTGAGGGAAAGACTGATTTTTTGTTGTTGTTGTTTGGACAGCGTGGCAGTCATTGCCTCGTTGTGTTGGGCAAGAGAGTGGGCGTCTGTGGTCTGTGAGGGCCAAGTGGCCCCCGGTCTTAAGCCTTTGTCTGCTCCGCGAGTGTCCTCCCGTGCTGTGTAAAAAGCGTGTTCTGGTCCCTGAGCTCTCTTGTGTAGAATCTCCGCCCGGATTTGCGGGCCCACGGCTGTGGCCGAGATGGGGGCGGAATTAGGGGGCGACCTTGCCTTCACCCGGCTGGCAGTCTCTTGGGCCGCTCCCGCCTGCTCCGGCTTCAGTCCCTCTGGGAACCGGTTTCCCTGGGTAGGAGGTATCCTCACCCAGCTCTGCCTGGGGCGCGACTGTCCCCGGACAAAACCCGAGCGGCCACACGCGGCTTTCTCGTGGGGGTGCGCAGGGTCTTGGGGCTGCACCGCAGCCTTTGGGCTTGGTTTCGCTCTTTGGGCTGTCGGTTAAACCTTACTTATTTTTCACACCGTGTTACTACCTCTTCCTCCTTTCCACTTTGGTGTCAGACGTGTACCTTCTACCAGCCCGAACCCACTGGAGGTAGGGGCCAAAGGTTTTGAGGAGCGGGTTCTGCCGAGGGGGCCGGTAATTTCAGCGATCTACCTGTAGACCTGTGAGAATTGGTGTGTGTGGTCGCCAGGGTCCTGCCTTGGAGGGAGAGCTGGGGACGGCAGGGGCTTTAAAAATTCTAGTGGGAGTTGCTGCCTGCGTGAGCAGGAGCGGGCGAGCGAGGCTAAGGTGAGCACAGCGCCGCAGCCTTTTCCACTCCTAACCTGTTATTTGGGGAGGAGGGCGGAGCTACTGCTTGGTGGCCTGAAACAGGCTTTTCCTATTGGAAAAAAGTTGAAATCCTAATCTACTTGTTGTGGGCACCTCCTTTTTAAAGGTTCCTTCTAGGTATTATGCTAGGGGGCAGTTATCCTTGTTGCTTCGTTTTTAAGCTTTGAATGCACTCAACCTTATAGTTTTAACACATTCGTAAATGTTTCCAGTATGTTCTTTCATCACTTCTAGAAAAATGAGTGATCGAGGTAAATACTGATCCGAATCCTAGGAGTGGAAAAATGGAGCCAATTCACTTGCAGATTGGGATCACATGGAGGGTGAGCTGAGGGAGTCGAAGGAGAGATGGCACCTGGAAACATCGCGTGGCGTGGAGTTTAAATGTCAGTTTGTACTTACATTTCCAGTTAAAGGTCATCTACATTTTGTTTGGGCTAAAATAGTGAGTGGATGCTTAGTTGCCAGACGTGCAAAAGGTTTATTCACTTTTTAAACTGCATGGGAGAGCCTGAGGTGAGAAGGGAAGCTCCCCTAGCCCTGGGAGGTACCCAGATGCCCTTAAAGTTCACCTTTCAGCATGTGCAATGCTAGGGCAAGCATTAAAGATAGTACATTATTATTAAAATAAATATCCCTTTAAAAAAACCATTTGCTTAGTTTTGAGCAAAATTCTACTTCCTTTATTTAGGTTTTCATTAAAAAAAAAGAAGAAGAAGAAAAGAAAACTTGGAAACTAATAGTTTGCTTTATTGGTTCCTGGATTTAGAATGCTAGAAAATTTGAGTTTTAAAAGTGACAAACCAGTGCTCCGAGTAGAAGACTAAAGTTGTGGGGTTGATATAAGAGGTTCCATCCACAGCCTAAATTCTTCCTTTCCTTTGAAGGAAGTGATCATTAACAGTTTCAGAATATATTGTGAGGTCTGGGAAGGAGCCACGACTTGAGGGCACTTTGGAGGGTGATAGGCTGACCCCTGTCTTGATTGTGACACACAGAATGCCTAAACCCATTTATCTTACTGTATGTGCAGTCTACCTCAATTTTTAAGATGTGCTCCTTAACTGAGTTGCTTCCTGTGTCAACAGGCTTCGTTAAATAATTTGGGGTGCCTTTTCCTTACAGTGATGCCACCTGACCTTGAGAAAGGAGGCTAGGGACGCCTGGCTTTTCCCTTGTCATTTTAAGGGGCGAGGGACAGTGGTAGGGTCTTGCCTGCTGATACTTCTTTCCTCAAACATCTCCCCAGAAATGACTCCTGGGAATTGGCAAGTGAGGTGTCTTGTCTGGGCAGTTGGTTTAAAACATCATGATAACTTGGAGACCTAAAAAGGAGGGAGTTGAGTTCTCCAACAAAATGATGAGATTTGTTTGCCGCCATTCTCATCTCGTATTTGGCTCATGTAAACGTAGTTAGGGTTTTTTGCTAGTTCTGTTCCTTGATAGTCAAAAAGGCCTGCAGGCGCGGTGGTGGCCGGGCCGGGGATCCGGGGACCGCGCGGCGGGTCCCGGCAGCGGCGGGCGGAGGCAGAGCCCCCCGGCCCTGCGCTGCAGCGCGGCCAGCCCTGAGCCCGCCTCGGCCCGGGGAACGCAGCCCGGCACGCGGCTGCCCTTCTCCCCGCCGGCGCTCGCGGCGGGTGCTTCGCGGCCGCTCTGGTCAAGGAGGGAAGGGTCTTCACTTCGCGTTTTGGAGGAAGAGTTTAGGGACTTAAGTGCGTGAGCTGCTCACGAGTTGACGTTTAATGTTTTTTGGTTTGTTTTTGGCACCTAGGATGTGAGCCTTTGCTGCCTTGGGGGCGACACTGGGAGCAGAAATTCAGACTTGTGTGTTCCGTGTCTAAGAGCTGGGTGTCAAGATTCTGTGAATGGTGGAAATCGGAGCAGGGTTTAAAAGTGTCTTAGGTACCCACGAGAGGCTCACATCACTAGCAGTGAGGGGACCCCGGGGGTGACACTGTTGCCATCTTGAGCCAAGGAAACATTGTAGCCCACTCCCACCCAGGATGGCAATATTGTTCCCAGTTAGGCAGGCCAAAGGGCAGGATTTTTCTGAGTCCCTTGGATGGAAAAAGGGGTGCAGGTGCTGGTACAATTTTATACAGTTGCTGCGTTGGGCTTTAAAATGCTTCCTTGAAAAATAAGTTCTGGAATTAATTCCAGCCTGATTTGACCCTGAATATTGACCACTCCTGGGACTATGTCTCCTTGCAGGAAACCTAAAGTGGCCTCAGACACCGAGTAAGGCAGTTTGCTGTCTAAAATAATTAGTTGTATGAATTCCTGTCTTGTATCTCATAATGACTAAGTCACTGAATGGAGATTGAACGTGTATTCAGCATCAGTATATTTTATTCTACGTTACAAATCTAAACTTTGCCAGCCGTGTGTATACTCTATTTTAAAATTGTATGCATGTTCGTTTGAAAATTCTAAAATCCATCCTTAAATGCTTTTTAAAAACATTATACAAATTTATTTCTCACTTATGCTACATCATCCCAAAGTAGTTTTTTCCTCTTTAAAAAGAGTGAAATATTACAGATATAGCTAAAGATCTACTTTCCTACACTTTTCTTCATCCATCTCGTAGAGGTTGCCAAGATGTAACTTATGTTGGTTAAATTTATGAGAAACTTTGAATTTTTACCAAAATGAGATCTTTATTGGAATGCCATTGATTGATAGGTTAATTTCAAAAGACTTTTTTTGTGTGGGGGAGAAGGAGAAAAGGGGAGAAAATGAATACGAAATGGTATTTTAGTATTTGTTACCCACATTCCATCATTCTATATGTATTATTAGGTGAGTGTGTCCTCTCAGTGCATATATCTCACCTACTGGCCAGGAAACCAAACTGTACATGTCTTGGAAGTCATTACGGAGGTTGCTGCCTTGAATGCAGTTCAGCAGATAGGTGTTTCTAGATTGAAGTCTGTTGGATTGAGAAAATGCTTGATAAAAATACACGAGAAAGAAATGTTCATTATTGAGATCTTAGTTTGTTAGCCTTTGGATATAATCTTTTAAAAAGTCATGCTTGAGCTATTTCCATTAGAGTGCATAGGAATGGACTTTATCAACATGGACCCTGGGGAGTGGGCCATGGCTAGTTGGGCAAGCCTGTGCTGCTGAGGTTGCCTTGAGATGCATAACCTGTTATCACCTGTACTAGTGGTAGGCTGTTGTGGTATCAGCACTGTCTGGGGAAACTTCTGTGACTGTCTGAAGTTTAAAGAAAAAAAGGTAAGCTACACTGGTTTTGGCATTACATAGACTTGATACTGTCCATGAGATTTTTATTTCCAATTCTAGGAAATAACATATTATTTCAATATATTATTCTCAATATATTTTAGAGAACAATGAAGATATTTTGGGGAGAGAAATGGGCACTTTCTTGCAGACTTCCAGTTCTTCATCTGACGTTACTATACATTCTTTATCTTGACACGTTTTCAAAGTTAAATAGTTGTACTTGGAATACAGAAATCTTGAAACTGATGAGTGAGTAAAATTGCCATTTTCCACCCCAGTTCTCCCTTCCGTTGCAGCTACTTTATAAATACTACTTTTAGAGAGTCCTTTTCAGATTTCAGTAGGCTAATAAAATGTCTAGTTTCCTAAAGCACTACTTAAAATGGATGCAACTTTCTCCTCGCATGTACAATTTTGAGTGTATCTGTTTGGCTTTTTGTCTTTTCATTAAAAAAAAATCCTCATAATTGTGCATATATAGTAGTAAGGGAATTGGATTTGTGGAAGCTTTAATGAGGAGGTGAAATGGCTAAAATTTTTTTGTTGTTGGAGTTTTTTGCCAGGGTAAAAAGTGTTTATACATTTTCCTGGTTAAAGAGAAATTTTCATTTTGGTAATTCTATAGATCTAAAATTTAACCCCTTTGAATCATTTCTGGTGCTAAAAGTCACATGGTTTGCTTAATCTTGCCAATTCTCCATCTAATTCTTCATACCGGGCAAGGTTTATTTTTAGCTGTATTCATTCTTACCAAATAAAGGACCATTTTGGTGTCATTCTTCATGACACTTAATCAAAGGGTTGAGATGAATTCTACCATGCAGCAGTTTCAAAGTAGCGCTCCCTCCCCCTCCCCCACCCATAACACTGACAAAGAGGTAAAGGCCTGGCTCACTAAGGCTGTTTTTGCCATCTCAGTTACTTTGGAAGAAAGCAACAGAAAGATATTGATAAAAAATTACAGTTGCCTAAATGAAGCAAGATGCCACCCATTGAAGCCCACTCCGTTCTCGCTTTTCTTAACCTTTTTCTAGCATTGTGACTTGCAAGAGGAAGCTTGATCCATCTTTCCTCTTAGCTGATGTGACTTTCTGCTTGTTCAATACTAAATTATTCCTCTCCCTTTGAGGTTTTGTCTATACTCACAAACCGGGTTGACTAAAACCAGATTGACTGTTTTGATTGACAAGATTCTGACTTACCAGAAAAATTGTGAAGTATGGGGGGCCGTAGTGGTACCTGTTTACATTTGAAACTGTTTGACTTAAACCATATACCAATGTAATTCTTTACCTCCCCTGCCATCTCTTGCTTTCCTCATGTTGTAAATAGTTTGCTTACCATTGGCTTCTAAGGCAGGGTGGAATGAAATGGGATGATTCCACCCAACTCATGGGTTTCATCTCCCCCCTAAATCTAGCTGAATTTTTGAGAGCTCCGTATTAGAGTTTGACTAATAACAGTTATCTTTTTTTTTTTTTTCCTTCCAGACAGGGTATCACTCTGTTGCCCAGGCTGGAGGCTAGAGTACAGTGGCATCATCATAGCTCACTGCAACCTCCAACTCCTGGCCTTAAGCAATCCTCCTGCCTTGGCCTCCCAAAGTGTTAGGATTACAGGTGTGAGCCACCCACACGTGGCCAACAGTTATTCTTAATGTAGATTTTCTACTAACCCCAAACAAGTCCTAACCTGAGCATCAATTCCTATCAAATAAGGTTTCTTTTCAAATAAATCTATAGAATGATCCAAGCTTAATCATCAGTTGTCACAAAAATTTGGCAAACAGTAGTCTTTAGCAATAAAGTTACTGCTTTCAGTAATTATGTTAGCAAATTGAAGTTATGATTATTGGGAAGGGGGGGCTTTGTCATGAGGAAGGGCACAGTTCTTGATTGTGATCATTTATCTGTAATGGCTTCTGTAGAATGGCATATTTTGCCAACATTAATGGAGTTTGAATGAAGCAGAGTAGTGTACACAAAAGGGAATGAAATGGGTGAAGGTCAGTTGTGTAGACTGAGGAGATGCCCTCATGGCTCTGACATTCTGAGTTCTGGGGGCCCCTGAGTGGACTTTGGAACCCGAGCCCCTGAGAATGAGGGCTTTGTGCCTTTGTAAACATCTGTCGTTGTTACTTCTGGAACGTTTGGCCAGCCATTTCCTTTTAGCTTTAATCTTTTGCAGCTAAAATTTTGTTTTTCTTGAAATGCCAGTGGATTTTGGGAAATTATTTCATACTCTTTAGAGACTAATTGGAACAATTATAAAAATAATTGTATTGAAGTAATTGGGATAATTGTAAAAATAATTGTACCTATCGATAAAGTTTTAGCAATAGTTGGAAAAATGTAAGACTTCAGTTGCCAGATCTTAGGATAAAGGTGCTTGCTTAATTAATTGACTTTACTTGAGCACTGTAGCATTCTAGGTTTAGATTCTGCTCCACTTTAGTTTTCTTATCTGCAAAATGAGGGTAACTCTTTGCAGTGTTGTAAGAATTAGAGCTAATATATTTGGAGTGTCATAGCATAGTGCCCCCAAATTGAAAGCAATTATAAGCGTTCAGCATAACTTTTATTAAGCTATTAGAGTATTGTATGTGTGCGGGGGGCATAGAAGAAAGCTAATTTTCAGTGTTAGAAATTGGTGCTGGGCTGTTACTGAAATGGAAAACTATGTAGTGATTCTTTCAGGTGATACAAAGTGAACAGGAGAAAAATGCATAAACCTTGTTTCATTTTAGAAAAACGGAATTCAATTTTAACTTAGGTTGTAGGGCTCCCCATGCCTTGGAGAAGATGGGGTGCAAATGTATTTAGAGGTCATAGCAATACCTTCAGCTTTTTTATTTTTAGACTTAATGCCAGTTTTCCTGTTTACAGTTTATATGTCTTTCAAAACCACTAATCTTTAAAGCTAAGATGGGGGGAGGGGAGGGACTATGGCATTTCAAGGAAGCAGATCAACTTGCTCAATGGAACAATCTAATTCCTGCAACTGGAAGAATGTAGTAAGCATTAGTTTCATGGTATTATCAGGTATGTGTGTGTATGCCTTGGAGGAGGCATCTGAAGAAGAATCTTAAATTATCACAAGAAGGGCCTTAAATCATCATAGAAAAAGTTGCTACATTACAAACCGGCAGACTGAGACCTGGGATAGTGAAATGACTTGTTGATTGAAAACTGTCCTAGTCAGAACACTCTTTCACACTGCTATTTATGGATGAATATTATTTGACAAGTTTATTTTTTTTGAGATTAGTCCTTTAAAATCTGAATGTTTAATATTTTTCTAAGTTATTAAGAAGAAAAATTACTAAATGGTGCATTATCTCTTGGCCAAAAAAATGAGTGTGACCATCATTGCTGCAGCTACTTCTCATTCCAAAATTAATTTAATGGGAAGTATTACCAGAACAATAATTTAGCAAGGAAGAAAGCCTTGAGTTTAATTTCGTGAAATGATACCTAAGTCTCATAGGAGATTTCTACACTATCAGGAAGAGATACTTCCTCTGCCAGCCAACTCACAACATGTGCACGTGCTGCTCCAGATGGCAGGGAGTGGAGACCACCTCCTGGCCCCAACACCTCAGAGCAGTTGCTTTGGCATTAGTGGAGTGGGGGCTTTTACACTAAGTCTGGCCTCTGTTGGTATCAGTGGATTTAAGGCCAATTCTAGCGTTTGCCTGCTTGTCCACTCAGCAAGTTGTACAAGTTGGGTTTGACCCTCAAAAGATGCCTGTGCTCTACTTTCATTCTTTCCTCAGAAACAAAGGGGCCTCTTTTCAAGCTAAAGAATGTCCCCCACCCCATGTTGACTTTTGATGGACTTTTTCTCCTACCCAATATAGAGAGGAGGAAATTTTGGAAATGAAAGGGGAAGAGTAGCTTGAAAAATGTTTGCAGCTTTTCGGTGTGGACAAGAGCATGAGCTGTAGAGTAAGAACTGAACTGGGTTTAAGTCCTAGTGTTTCCCTGCAGTCTGTGATTTCGGACAAGTTACTTAACTGACTTGATTTCTGACCCTTAAGATGGGAATGATAGAGGTGGCTACATCTTCAAGATTTATTTATGGGGAGCTCTAATTTGCATAAAGTTGCTTTTAAAGAGCCAGAAAAATTTGTTTTAATGCAGACACATATAGTTGGATGTAAATATCCCGAAACATATTTGGCTTCAACTGTTCCTGCAAGTCACAGCCAAACAGTTGAAATTCCTTTTCATGAAATAAAATATGTTGCTTGTCTTCCTTAAAATATTTCCTGGTTGATGGATAAGTGATAGTTCATATGGGCAGTTCCTCATTGCTGACAGGACTTGATGTATTAAGATTTGTCATCTAAATATTTGAATGCCTGTTTTCTGTTCCATGTGAATTGTGCTCCATGGTAATGATGTCTAAGAGCACTCTGCATCCTGTTCCCTGCTTGAGCCTGGTGGTTTGTCTGGGAATATAAAACTGAGAAGGAAAGGGTGATGGGGAAGGGGGGATTCTCAACTTCCTATGTAGGTGTTTTATATGTACTCTTATTTAAATTATTGGATAAAATTTAAATGCTAAAGTTCATAGCATCTGTTTAGGTTCAGATGGGATGAGTTTGGGGCTGAATGAAGAATTGAAGATGAATCTTAGAGAATGGTAGAATTTAGACAGATGTTGGTTGATAAATAGGGTTTCTACAGAACCTGTAGTTGGTTGATTGGAGGAGGTATGTAATAATATAGATTTTTTTCACGTAATTTTTTTTCTAATCGTTTCAACATCCCTAAGGAAGGTGTTAGGGTTCCCTCTTTTTTCCCCCTTTGTAGGTTGTGGATTATTGATACACAGAGGAAATAGCTGGTGTATTAGTGAGGAGCCAGAGCCACATCCATTACTTTAATAGAGAATTTAATGTAAAGAATTGTCGACCAATATTAAGTTGTTAATTAGGTAGCTGAATGGCAAGAGGAGAAAATCCAGGAAGTAGCAGCTACCATCCTACATCTGAGAGAACAAAAAGGAAGAGGTTGGAGTTATTAATACCCTGGAGGGTTTTTATGGGCCTGGCACCTAATGAAGAGGCTGTTTAGCTTGTGCTTGTACATTTGCGCCTGGGATCTGTATAGGGGTGTTGGGAAGAGATGAAGCTGGTTCTGCTCGCATTAGAAAACTGCAAACTGGTGCCCTTACTGGAATAAACCAGTGGTGTTGGGGTAAAGAAGTTTGTTGATGACATGACCCAGGAAGTAGACAAGAGAGAGAAAATCCTTTCTCTCCCTCTAGCATGTACCCTATTGGCAGAGCCTAACAAGGACCTATCTGGCAAAGCAGAGATGTGGTGGGCTTAGTCCCAGCTGCTCCCAGCACACAGGAGAGGATAGGAGAGAGAAAGGATGGGTTTGGGGCCGAGAGACAGTAATAACCCAGTAAGCATCATAGCTGTGACAATGGCATACCAATTAGGGCATTTGCTCTGGTAGTACCGCCCGACTTGATTCTACTAGAAACTTCTCAGGAAAACATAGAGGATGCCTCAGAATGAGAAGCATAACGTGTCCAAGGTTAGCATGTCCTAGAAGTGTGGTAAGACTCGACTAAACTAGCTTGCTCCAACCCTGTGCCTTGCTGCTGATTCCTGCAAGCAGCCTGCATCCGCCACTCCCGGGTCCTCCAGCTCTTTCCAAGAGAGACTGCTGCTTTTGTTCCCAAACCTGTCTATGTTATTGTATTTGTCGATTACAATTACACAGTTTAGGCCTGGCGCATTGGTGGCTCACGCCTGTAATCCTAACACTCTGGGAGGCTGAGGTGGGTGGATTGCTCAAGGTCAGGAGTTTGAAACCAGCCTGAGGAAGAGCAAGACCCATGTCGTCTACTAAAAATAGAAAGAAATTAATTGGCCAACTAAAATATATAGAAAAAATTAGCCGGGCATGGCACTCTAGCCTGAGCAAAAAGTGAGACTCTGTCTCAAAAAAAAAAAAAATTACACAGTTTAAGTCAAGATGAACTATGAGTGCAGAAAATTGTAATTTCTATGAAGCTGATCTGACTTTCTGTGAGAAGTAGGAGGCCCTGGGGAAACAGCAGAGAGCAGAATAGCCCCAGACCTTATAGAGTTCACACAACCAGTTTGGGATGAGGCGATTCCCAGCCTTCCCTGCGGCCTTGGTTCTGACCCAGGTGGAGGTTGTCCTTATTGCACAGGGGGGCATCTGTAGATGGCTGCCTTGGGAATACTGTGGGCGGCTCCCTGGTGTAACCAGTGCATCATGGTTATAATCTTGAGAGTTAGAAGGGGAGGCTCAGTGCAGGCTGCAGGAAGGAGCTCCCTTTCCCTGCCTCCCCTCCCTCTGATCAGCCCTTACAGGATGGACAGCAGCATCATCCCCTCAGTGCTTTGTCTGCATAACCTTAGGTCCAGAAGGGAGGCCCTGCCTCTACCAGCCTGGTGATTTCCTATTTTGATTTTTTTTTTTGGCTTTCGTTTATTAGATATAATTTGCATATAGTAAAATTCACTTTATTTTTTTTTTTGAGATAGGGTCTCATTCTGTTGCCTAGGCTCTTGCCCAGGCTAGAGTGCAGTGGCACAATCATGGCTCACTGAAACCTCCAACTCCAGTGATTCTCCTGTCTCAGTCTCCCTAGTAGCTGAAAGTACAGGTGTGCACATCTAGCTAATTTTTGTATTTTTTTGTAGAGAATGAAGTCTTGCTCTTGCTCAGGCTGATCTCCTCCCGCCTCAGCCTCCCAGAGTGCTAGGATTATAGACATAAGCCACCTCACCAAGCTGAATATTTATTTTAATGCCCGGAATGTGTGGAGTGTGGGTCAGTCTCCTGCTGGAGTCCCCATTTTAATCCAGCATGTTTGTCAGTAAGCTTGTGTGACACTGAGCCTCAGTTTCCTCATCACTCCATAGGGAATGATAACATTTGCATTAGACTGACTGCCTAGGGCAGAGTTTTTTGAGAATTAAATGAAATATTTTATGAGAAAAACTGCAGTGTGCCCTGTATAAAAATAAAAGTGAAGAAATTTATGTAGAAATTTAACATGAAGGGACAGATTTGGGGGCAGTGCTGCTGGGGCCAATGGGAACACCCTATTAGTCACCCTCACCCCTGCCCTTTATTTTTAATAATTTTCAGAAAAAAAATAGGTTTTTGTTTCCTTTGTTTTTTGTTCTTAGCTTGGTAAGAGCCTTCAAAGATTTAGGGGGAGGCTGGGCGTGGTGGCTCACGCCTGTAATCCTAGCACTCTGGGAGGCCGA
>VBSM01000813.1:3518282-3537969 GCA_008086735.1 Cheirogaleus medius | reverse complement strand
AAAAAAAAAAAAAAGATTTAGGGGGAATATTCTAAGAGGAAAATTTACTTTTCCAATTTGATTCGATTTACAAAATCCATGCATGCAAATAAAAAGAAAAACCATAGCTCTGTGTTTAGCTATGGACTGACCCAAATATTTGGAGCTGTAGGGGACTCTACGGGTTACCACTTTTAAACTGAAATTTCGTAGATGAAAAGGGGTGATTGCGTTTGTTTATGAGGATAAGTGGAAACCAATTAATGAAGGGATAACAAAATTCTCTCATAGCAGGAGATAGTAGTTAATTCTAGATGATCTTTGGGACTTGCCACAACAGCTACGAATTTCATAATCTTATTATTTATCCTTAAATCTGTTGTGCAGTTGCCTTGATATCTTAAAGCTGAAATTGTTACCTGTCTTCATCTGTAGCATCTTTGCTTTAATATTGGTTTATTTGCTAAGTAATTTGTGTGTTAATTGTTAATTACATGCACAAATATTAATAACGTATAAAGACATGACAATGAAAGGCATTAATTATATCTGAGCTTCTCAGACTGTAGAAGTTTTACTTGTAGTATAGCTAGTTTTAAAGTTGGAAAGCAAACATTTCCTTCTCTCAAAGGGAGGGATGGTGTTCACATTTGGTGTTTCGAACGTTCATATGGTCTGGGGTTTTACTGCATTATCTGAGCACAGAATTTGTCTGAATTTAATGATATCCTTGCCTTTTTGTTTTTTTTTTTTTTTTGGAGACAGAGTCAGCCTGGCTCACAGTAACCTCAAACTCCTGGGCTCAAGTGATCCTCTTGCCTCAGGTAGCTGGGACTATATAGGCCCATAGGCATGCCCGGCTAATTTTTTCTATTTTTAGTAGAGACGGGTCTTGCTCTTACTGCTCAGCCTGGTACTCTTGCCTTTTTAATGATATTCAGTGCCTTTTTGTCCTAGTCCCATAGAATTTATTTTTCAAGATTTTTTTGTTTGCTTGCTTGTTGGGATGTAAAATCAGTTCTCTTTCCCATTAAAAAAAAAGGCACAAAAGGCAACAAATAAATGGGAATTTAAGTCATGTGCAAGATCAATAATGAAGATGAGAAGGAGGTGATGTTTGGCTGTTGGCACTCGTGTGAAATTTATTTTGCCTCTCCTTCTACATTTGGCCATTGCCAGCAGTGCACATCCTTGTGCCTCCTATAGAGGGGAGGTCCTCTCCCCCAGCTCCCCAGTGCAAGGATTGCTAGGACTCTGCAGAGACACATTTGAAATGTTAATAGATCCCAGCACTTTGCTCCTGAGAGCTTGCCTCCCACCGCCCACATTTCCTCCCTCTCCTGCCTTCCCTATTGCCACCAATCTAATGGGAGAGAAAATGGCTTGTTCTGATTACTATGTGGCCTGCGTGAGCTTTTTTTCTTTCGGTTTCCTCCCTGAATCACCTGCTCAGGTTCCTTGGCCAGCCTCTTGGGTTTCAGAAAAATCATTTTGGATAAATACTGATTACTTGCTGTGTGTTTCAAAGGATTTCTCTGAGGTCGTGGCTTGCCTCAATTTTGTTTAACGTGGTATACATTTTAAATTTTAGTGCGATAGTCTTTTACTTTCTCTACATTATGTGTCTATAGTCCCACTTTAGAATATATTCTTGGTATATCCTGTGAAGTGGGAACTAATTTTATTTAGAACAGATGATGAGTCTAATGTTCTGAGTCTGTTAGTGAATTCCTCCTTTGTACCTCAGATTTCAGGAAAACAGTTCTGAATATAGCTGTTGGCTGTGGGTGAAGAGCAGGTATACCAAGGCTCTTAACCTGCGAGTGCCAGCTGGCTTCCAGTTTAATGTATCGGTTCAGTGTTCGTGCTTTGGTGGCCGTATACCAGTAGCTATTATAATTGGTAGCTACTAAGGAAATAGTCTCTGCAGAAGTTAAGTTATTCACAGCAGATGAGTGTCTAGACCTTGTTACAAACCACTCATTGCTTCAGCATGTATGGCTCCATTGCCTACAGTGTACCTATTCCCGGGCTGGGCTCTCTCTATACAAATCTGTCATCCTACAGGTGCCTTTTTCCCTCTCACTTTGTATCTTTTTTTTTTTTTTTTTTTTTGAGACAGAGTCTCACTCTGTTGCCTGGGTTAGAGTGCTGTGGCATCAGCCTAGCTCACAGCAACCTCAAACTCCTGGGCTCAAGCGATCCTCCTGCCTCAGCTCCCAAATAGCAGGGAGTGCAGGCATGTGCCACCATGCCCGGCTAATTTTTTCTGTATGTTTTTAGTTAGCCAATTAATTTCTTTCTATTTTTAGTAGAGACGGGGGTCTTGCTCTTGCTCAGGCTGGTTTCAAACTCCTGACCTTCTGCCCGCCTAGGCCTCCCAGAGTGCTAGGATTACAGGCGTGAGCCCCACCGTGCCCGGCCACACTTTGTATCTTTATTGGATTCTTTAATTACAGAAAAATTAAGCAGTCATTGTAACTCAGCCAAACTCTAAGTAGCTAAAAAATATAACTCACCAATTCCACTTCCCAGACAGAACCACCGTCAACAGTTTGGATTGTTTATTTCCTATGCATGTGCAGCACCACCTTTATGACTGTTTCCTGTATTTTTAATCATGCACACACTGACATAAAGTTGATTTGAAATATCTATTACATTGTGTACTGTATAGTTCTGCAATTTGCTTTGCATTTTAAAATCTGATAATGGGTCTGGCACATCATTGCATGACAGAGTGTACAGCTCCTTTTACTCATTCCGTATCTTCTTTATTGAGGTATAGTTTAGATGCCATGAAATGCATTCATTTAGGTAAAGTAAAATAAATTTTGATGTACTCTGACAAATTGTTACATCTGTGTTACCACCACCTCAATCAAGAGAGAACATTTGGACCTCCCCAGAAAGTTCCTTTGCTGTGTTACCTTTAAGTACAAATCTCTGGAGAATTTGGCTTGCTGTGCTGGTCTTGGGTCTCTGAAGGATTCATGGGAATTAGAGCCATACAGAGGATTCTCTAATGATGGAAAGGTACAATACCTGATGTCTATCCTGGCTTATTGCCGATGTGAGGATAGCTGTAAAACGACCTAAAATCTTTACATCTAAGGCATTTAGCCTCTAAGGAGGCCCAGATTCTCTATCTCTTTCTCTCTCTCATAACTTTTGCCAGGGAAGGGCCACTATGCAAATGGCCAGGGCACAGTGTTTTCCAGTTAGGCCTGCTGGGAGGTAAATGTCATTGAGCATCTGCCTCTGCTTGGCTTTCTCTCCAGGTGTTTGAGGACACAAACAAATAGAACAGAGCTTGCCTTCTGGAGACCCTTATTTTGCTGTAAAGGGAAATAGAATTACTGGGCAGTTGGTGTACCCTGGCTGATGACGTACATACTAAAGTACTTGATTGTTTTTGATTAGGTACTATATGTTATGTTTTTTTTAAAAATTAAGCGCTTGGGGTGCCTACAGTGGAGCAGTGAAATTCTTTTTTTTCTTTTTTGAGACAGAGTCTCACATTGTTGCCCAGGCTAGAGTAAGTGCCATGGCGTCAGCCTAGCTCACAGCAACCTCAATCTCCTGGGCTCAAGCGATCCTCCTGCCTCAGCCTCCCGAGTAGCTGGGACTACAGGCATGCGCTACCATGCCTGGCTAATTTTTTCTGTATATATTTTTAGTTGGTCAATTAATTTCTTTCTATTTTTAGTAGAGACGGGGTCTCACTCTTGTTCAGGCTGGTTTCGAACTCCTGACCTTGAACGATCTGCCCGCCTCGGCCTCCCAGAGTGCTAGGACCACAGGCTTGAGCCACCACGCCCGGCCGGAGCAGTGAAATTCTAATGGCAAATGTCAGTTTCTGTGTATTCTTCCAGAAGTGGTAGGTAGAAGGGGCCGAAGCTTTCTTGTCCTGGGAGGAAGGCTGTTTATTTTCTGTAGGGACTAGTGAACACTTCTGAGAAAATTTATAGCTTTTTAGGTCTCCCTAGTCAATGGGAGGTGACACATTAGTTTCCATTCCTGAAGAGTCCTCTTTTCAGAAAAATGTTAGGTTTTGAGCTACTTAATGGGAAATTTAAATTAAAAAAAAGAAACAAAAAAAACCCCTTCACTTTTAGTAGGGGTGAAGGAATGGAGTTTTCTTGCCATGGGGGAGTTTAACTGTAAATGCCGTTCAGAACTGCTTTTCACTAGATGACGAGGTCCTAGGACATGATCTTACCAAGGGAGGAACATCTGACCCCCCAAGCCCTGGAACTTTATAGTAGACTTTAGGCCATTTCCTTTGTATAGAATTCAGTCTTCAGTATAGAAAGTCTAGTTGATTATTCAGCTGTGTTGTATGGGGGGGGGGGTTGTTCCCTTACCACTGGACACTGTCAGGATTCAGAGTTGGTTTCTCCACTTTCTCTTATGTCTAATCCTTTTCTCCTGTGTGGTCACTGGACCCCAATAAGACCTGGGTCTGTTGGGAAATAGAGAGTTGCTGGGCTGGAGCAGGGTTAAGGCTCGGACACTATGGAGGGCATGAAGGTGGGGGTGGCACCCAGGCAGAGGGAAGAGAAGCTGCTAGTGGCGGGCGGTCCCAGAAGAAAGACCTTGGGAGCTTTTGAGGACCTGTGTATTTGAAAAACCGGGAAGCACTTTGCTGAGAACTCCACTGGTGATTAGAAGTATATCTACAAAGCAAATGTTCAACCAGTGTTTACAGAGTTAATTCAAACTGGCTCCAGGGATCTGTTGGGCCCCATTTAAAACCGGCCACCTCTGCCCTCAGAGCAAGAGAGAACCTTGCAGTTGTGTAAGTCTGCCCCAAACTTCTTTCCCAGGCCTCTGAAAGCCCAAGTGGCTCATCTCCCTTTCAAGCTGTCTGAAGATCTCCCCATTCTATTGTCAATAGAAGGGTGCACGAGCCAGAGGGAGGGAGAAAAGGCTGCATTCACCAATCCCCCCCCCCAAAGGTCCTTTTTGCTGGGGATCCCAGATTGGAATCTCCCTGGAATCATCTATGTTGATGCAGGAGCTATTTTGAACTAGCCAACAAACACCACATTCTGTGCTTTGAAGGACAGTAAAATGTTTGCATTGGTTACAGTAAAAGCCAGTACATAGCATGAATACAAAGAAGACCCTCCAGATAAAGTTAATGATTAAATTCAGAGGTTTTGGCCTGTTTCCTATAGAGATTGCTCTCTCTCGAACTTTACTCCACGTTTTGAGACAAAGCCCCCAAATCGCCTTCTGTGTTCCAGTTTTAGGATCTGCACCAGAGTCTTCCTGGGGTCTTCTCCATTCCTAGGATGTGGAGAGAAGTGGGCTTCCTTAAGGGCCCTTGCTGGGGGTGCTTTTTCTGATCAGTCTTAACTTGGATACCACCCCTAACCCACATGCTTGGGGCAGCAGGAATTCCTCCCTGGGCTCTTTGTTCAGTGGGAATGGCTGCCTCCTGGAATGTTGATCGCCTTGGCGAGTGGCTAGCACCATTAAAGCCATGTCTCTCTGCTGCTAGGGAGCTCTCTGGGCTCAGATGGGGGTGGAAAAAGAAGTGTACCTGGCCATGACTGGGCTGGACTATGTGAGCCAGCTTTTATCTTTCTTACCCACAGACTAAAGACCCCTTCCTTCACTTAAAAAAAAAAAAAAAGGGAGGGATGTTGGTAATAAGTTTAGTGCTTACCCCTTCCCTCCCCCTTTTGGGGCTTGACATGGCTTCTCTACCCATGAAAAGTTCTCTTAAAGTTCAGGGTATCCTTTCTCAAGAGGTTCGTGGGGTTTCACCTAACTTGGACCTCAGAACTTAAACCAGGAAACTTCCTAATCGGTGCTGTCAGATTTAGCCCCTGCCCCACAAAAGATAATTTGAATTTCAGATGAACAGTAAATAATTTTTTAGTGTATGTCCCGTGCAATATCTAGGACATACTTATAGTAAAAAGTTACTACCTGAAATTTACTATCCTTATTTACTGTTAAGAGACAGCTCTGTCCCCCAGGCTGGAGTGCATTAGTGTCATTGTAGCTCACTGCAGCCTTGAATTCCTGGGTTCAAGTGATTTTCCTGTGTCAGCCTCCCCAGTAGCTAGAACTAAAAGTGCATGCCACCACACCTAATTTTTATTTATTTATTTTATTTTATTTTTTGAGACAGTCTCATTCTGTTGCCCTGGCTTAGAGTGCCGTGGTGTCAGCCTAGCTCACAGCAACCTCAAACTCTTGGGCTCAAGCAATCCTTCTGCCTCACCCTCCCAAGTAGCTGGGACTACAGGCATGTGCCACCATGCCCGGCTAATTTTTTCTATGTATTTTTAGTTGGCCAATTAATTCTTTTTATTTTTTTTAGTAGAGACAGGGTCTCACTCTTTATTGCTCAGGCTGGTTTCTAACTCCTGACCTTGAGCGATCTGCCCACCTCAGCCTCCCAAAATGCTAGGATTACAGGCATGACCGCACCTGGCCTAATTTTTAAAATTTTTTTCAGAGATGGGTCTTGCTGTGTTGCTCAGGCTGGTCTCAAACTCCTGGCCTCAAGCTCTCCTCCCAAAGTGTTAGGATTACTGTGAGCCACTGCTTCCAGGCTTGAAATTTCAGTTTAACTGGGTGTCCTGCATTTTATGTGGTTGCCCTACTTTATATGGTAACAGCTGTTGGAAAGGGCTGAAATTCTCAACCTGAAAGGCTTGTGAAGAGAAGCTTTTCAAGATCTATACCTCCCCCCTATTCTGCATTTAGGTCCCCCAAGTACCTGTGGCAGTTTTCCTCATAGGAGACAAAAGTTTGTCACAGTGACTTAAAGGACCCTTACCTGAAGCAGGATCCCTCTGAACCCCATTTCTGCAGGTTCTGGCAAAGAAGGAGACCTTAGCTAAGGATGGTTGTGGTGGTGGTTGCTGTGGCAGCTCGAAAACTCAGTGGCAGCCCAAGAGAGGGGAGAGAGCTCTCCTCCCCCACCCTGATCCAATGCTGCCAACCACCCCATGGTAGTCCTAGTTGCCATCCCTTGGGCCTCTGTTTATTTGGATGGTATCACAATAACGAGGCACCTCCTGCCACCACCATTCCTGTCTCTAAGGTTTTGGGTAGTAGGACCGAGAGAGTAGTTCCGGGGGGTTTCTGGAAGACGATTCTTAGGGTGCAGTTCTTGAACTCACTCTATGCATCTAGGAGCAAGTCTCCACCTGCTTTTCTCTAGCACTAGCATGAGAAAGAAAGAGTGCTCCTGTGTGATTTCAGCAGGGATTTCTGTAGCCCAAAACGGAGCAGAGCAGGGAAGCTCCCAGTACAGGTCCTTGTTGCCGGTTCTGGTTGAGAATTTGGGACTGCTTAGGAGAGGAATTTGCACATGCCTGTGTCTGTGAATTTGCTGCTAGGAAAAATGTTGGCCCTCTTGAAAACTGTTAGTTTTACAAAATGACACAACTGCTTAGTGTTGCTCATTTTGCTTTTACTGCCAGGGAGCTCAGAGCCGAAATGCAGAAAGTCCCATTGGCATATGCTTCTTTACTCCTTGCTTGGCTCAAGCTCCTGCTTGTTATTGTTTTTTCTTTGTAAGCTGTTTTTCTTAGATTTGGGGAAGAGTTGCTGAGATAAATTTCAGTAAAAATTGAGTGAAAGATGGGGGTGGTGGTGTGAGTTGCCCAGAATAGACAGTTTTGATACAGATCTAACTTAGTATATAAAAGAATTAAGCCATTGTACCAGTGTAGCACTTGTCAAACACTCATGTAATCTCCACATATGCTGTCCCTTCCTGGACAGAGTCCAAACCCGTGTCAAGGGGTGGGCACAGAGACTTGCTAGAATGTGCCTCACAGAGAAGCTGGGGAAGTGAGGACTGCAAAGCCCCCATCTGTAAAAATCAAAGTGATTTGAGAAACCCCAGGGTTATTCATGTCCCCCTGTACAGGCCTTGGCCAGGTGTAGGCTCTTCTGATCCACATCTCCCCACCCCCTCCCGGGAACCCTCTATTCTGCAATTTGGTACAACTTGAAACCCCTTCTTGAGAGGTGGGAGGAAGTGGTTAATCCCTACTTCCTTCCCTGGGAGTTTTATGGGCCTCTGGGAGCCTGCCTTCCTCTGGCCTTAATGGCCATAAATGACCCTCTCTCGGGGCAGGGCCAGGCCCCTATGAGTCTTTGCCTGGACTCTAGGCAGTTAGGTGCTTAATAAATGCTATTTGATGGTGATGCCCTTGGTCTTCTGTAACTGGTGGCGAGGGCGGGAGGGTTTGTAGGATTATCGGGGTGTTGGCTAGAGCCTCTCCAGCTGGCCAGGCAAGGAGCTGGGTTTGACTGAATTTGTCAAGTCCGGTCTTTGTTGAGGAATGCGGGAGGGGCATGGCCTCACCCTCTACTTCCTGCTGCTTTCAGGCCCACAGGTCTGCCCTGTGCGGTAGCAGGGGGTGGAAGAAACGGGTAGGGGATCATAATTGAGGGTCCAGTGGTTTTTGCACCTCGGAGGACACCTCCCTGCCCTGTTTCCTTTGTTTCATTCACCAGGATTTTAAGACAGCAGTAATTCCTCAGTAAGCTTAATTTTTGGTGAGAAAAAGCATTTGAGGTTGCCTAGCTCTTGGGACAGGCTTACCCAGTGGCCTTCAAGTAAGGGATACTGGGATCTGTCAAAATGGAATGGATGGCCTGGTTGTACTCAACACATCTAATCTTGATTAGTGGGAAGGGAGCTCTGGGAAGGAATCTTCTGTGCAGGCATCACCTCTCCTCCTAGCTAGTCCCCCTCCCTTTCCCTGCCAGCTAATCCCTGTGCCTCCCATTCTGCAGGGTTTTAATTAACTGTGTTTAATCTTCCCCGGGAAGCAGGCTTAATGCCCGCCTGCGTGCTTATCCCGTTACCCGCTGGGTTTTCTGTTCCAGCCCAGCCAAGGACAAGTAACATTCTGGAGGAGTCTTCGCCCAAGGGCCATTAGCTGAGGGAACCTCCCTGAACTCCTTTCCTGTCTTGCTGCTTTCTGGGAAGGTGCTGAGCAGACCCAGAAAGCAGACAGGTTGTGGGCAAGGGTTAATCTGGCTCCTGCCCACCCGCCCTGCCTTTGTGGAGGAGCTTCGTAAATCCTGCTGGAGTTAATGTTATGCAGATATCTGCAGATAATGCACCCTCCGTTTCTGGTTACTTAGGGACTCAAGATGCCTTAATGTGATATAAAGACTTTTAGGATTTGTTTAAGTCCTAAAAACTGTTACAGGAGAAGTATTGAAGTATTTTGCAGGAAAAGCATTTTTAGTGACTACCCACTATGTGCTTACTCAAGTTTTCTCATTTCATTCTGGGTTATTTTGTGTGGTTGTTTAAATCAGCGCTTCCCTGTTTTAACAGTGACCTGGGAGTTGGTCAGCCTCAGGGCTCCCTGATTCTCTAAAACTGGGGTGGGGCTCAAATTTGCATTTTACCAAGCACCTCAGGGCATTCTGATACCGGTGGCATCTTTGAGAGATAGATTTAAATGTTGCCCTAGGAGAAAGAGGGTACTTCAGGTCCTGAGCACACTGTTTTTATTTTTTGAATTAGCATTTTACCCAATTGTCAGTCATAATATTTCTATAGTTGTGAGTGACTTCACCTGGGTTGTGACTTGTTAGACCTGTTTATTAACAGATGCCCAGGTTTAAGCAGCCCTGGATAACAATGACGCTTTAACTTGTTACTGGTGTTCCTTCAAGCCATAACATTTCTGGGATATTGAATCAACCTGCGTCCCGCCCCCCCCCCACCTTTAAAAAGAGGGTCGGTCAGTGGGGACATATTTCTAAGAAGTCACTCCCCACTCCCAAAGTTCCCCAATCTTAATGACATCGGGATGAAAATCCAATTTAGACAGGTTAAGGAAGACAATGAATTATTGGCCTGAGTTTGAACATAACTCCCCAAAGCTGTCTCATGCAGGGCTCTCAGCCTTCACACAAAGGCCGCTAGAACTAGGTTAGCTGCTCTGGGGGTGAGGCTGCACACCCGAGGGCCTTGCCAGGTCTTCACTTCTGGTTCCACCCATAGTTGGCATCTCTCGCCTCTCTCTAAATAGAGCTGAATGGGAGCCACCTGGGGTCCTTCCAGGTACCTGTCTTTAGGGCACGGAGCCCACGGCACCTGCTCATGCACCAGGGGGCTCTGGGAGGTTGCAGGAGGCCCCCAGGCAGCCAAGCAGCTCCTGCAGCAGAGGAAACGTATCCATCCTTCTGCTGAGCCAGGGGAGGTGAGGCCCCGACACCTTCTCCCCAAGTCTTCCTTTTATTTGAAGATTGTATTAAGACAGCTGGTGTTGTGCTGTGGAGTAATTTCAAGACAAAGATGAAATGTTGAGCTTGTGGTTGTGTCTCCCAGACACAAGCCAGGGCTTGCTGTTCACTCCCAGGGTTAATTGGGTGGAAATGGGGGAAATGCATGGCTCAGACCCTGATCCTGATGCAAGACTGGACCCACAAAAACCTTGCTAAGATGTAGGAGCCAGGGCAAAAAGACTGAAGAGAATGCAGCTGCTTACAACCTGGGTCATGTCCCTCATCTGGCTGAGCAGCTCCTGCACCATGCCATGGGGCCGTCTTGTGGCCACCCTGGTGGCAGTCCTTTCTCCCCTCCTTCCATACTCTAGCCGGTTTGCAGGAAGCTTGGAGTTTGAAGTTACTCATAGGTACAAACCTTGCTTTAACACAGTGCATTGGGCACTAGGTAACTGAACATTATATGAAATTATAAGCCAGGTGTGTGCATTGTGGGTTAATAACAGTAACATGCCCAGCCCTGTGAGAGAATAAAGGACTTTGAGATCTTTGAGGTTTCTAGGTCAAATTTCATACCAGCCATGTGACCTGGGCAGAACTTCAGTTTGGACCATTTCTAAAAAGGAGGCAGAGACTAGGGGGCTTATTAGAGTGTGCATCTATTTATTTATTTACTTATGTTTTTAGGTGGAAAAGTAAATTGGTAAACCATGTCTTTGGTTGTGGGACAGGGTCTCGCTTTGTTGCCCAGGCTGGAGTTGGTAGCAATTCATAGATGTGATCATAGTGATCCTCCTGCCTCAGCCTGCCAGTGCTAGGATTATAGGCATGAGCCACCATGCGTGGCTGCCATTTTTTAATTTAAAATTTTTATCTTTAATGAACAAATAATAATTGTACATACATTCTGGGATGATTATATCAAGCTAATTAACATGTCTATAACCTCAGACAGTTAGGTTTTTTTATAGTGTGAGCATTTAAAATGTATTCTTTTACACAATACATTATTATTAACTGTGGTCACCATGCTGTGTAGCAGATCTTGAAATCTTAGTCCTACTGTCTGTCTGAAACTTGGTGCTCTTAAACCAGTATCCCCTTGCACCATCCCCACCCCTCTGCTTCTGTGAGTTCAACTTTTTAAAATTTCACATATAAGTGAGATCATGTGGTATTTGTCTTTCTGTACCTGGCATATTTCAGTTAGTATAATGTCTTCCAGGTTCATCCAAGTTGTTGCAAATGATGGGATTTCCTTCTTTTTAAAGGCTGGATAGTATTCTGTGTATATGTACTCCACATTTTCTTTATGTTTGTCCGTTGATGGACACTTACTTAGGTTGATTATGTATGTTGCCCCCCCCCCCTTTTTTTGAGACAGTCTCACTTTGTTGTCCAGGTTAGAGTGAGTGCCGCGGCGTCAGCCTAGCTTACAGCAACCTCAATCTCCTGGGCTCGAGCAATCCTACTGCTTCAGCCTCCCGAGTAGCTGGGACTACAGGCATGCGCCACCATGCCCGGCTAATTTTTTCTATATATATCTTTAGTTGGTCAATTAATTTCTTTCTATTTTTAGTAGAGACGGGGTCTCGCTCTTGCTCAGGCTGGTTTCAAACTCCTGAGCTTGAGCGATCCTCCCGCCTCAGCCTCCCAGAGTGCTAGGATTACAGGCTCAGGTATTGCCTCTTTTGACTAATGCTGCACATACTGATTTCAGTTCTTTTGGATATATGCTCAGAAGTGGTATTACTGGATCTAGTCTTTTGAGGAACCTCCATACTGTTCTCCATGGGGGTTGTGCTAATTTAAGGTTATGTGTTTTAAATGTATTGATACAGGGATATATCCAGCCCAGTGCCTGACTTACTGTATCTGTACATTTGGCAAGTATACATTGAATATCTTTTGTGAGCTCAGCTCTGTGCTCAGTTAAATACAGCCCCTTCCTCATGTGACAAATAAACGTGCTGACAACCGGAGATTGCCTGGGGTCTGCCCCCTCCCACATTTGCCTCTGCCTCTGAGTCTTGGCTCAGCTGGCTCTCAATATGGGGCTCTGTTCTTGCTTTCTTTTTATTTTTTTTAATAGTTGTGATAGAACATTTTACAAGTAATGTGTTTGGGAGTCAAGTTGGCCCTTTCTATCCATGAGCTCTACCAACTGCTATGGAAAATATTTGTGGAAAAATTAAATAAAAATAATAAACAAAAATCATAACTACTTTGCATTATATATTAATATAAGTAATCTAAAAATGATTTAAAATATATGGAGCATATGTAGAGGTTAGGTTATATGCAAGTACTAAGCAATCCTCAGATTTTGGTATCCTGGCCGGGCGTGGTGGCTCATGCCTGTAATCCTAGCACTCTGGGAGGCCGAGGCGGGCGGATCGCTCAAGGTCAGGAGTTCGAAACCAGCCTGAGCAAGAGCGAGACCCCGTCTCTACTAAAAATAAAAAAAATTAATTGGCCAACTAAAAATATATAGAAAAAATTAGCCGGGCACGGTGGCGCATGCCTGTAGTCCCAGCTACTTGGGAGCTGAGGCAGGAGGATCGCTTGAGCCCAGGAGTTTGAGGTTGCTGTGAGCTAGGCTGACACCACAGCACTCTAACCCAGGCAACAGAGTGAGACTCTGTCTCAAACAAACAAACAAACAAAAAAAAAAACAGAACCCCCCCCCCCCCCCCCCCCCCCCCCCCGATTTTGGTATCCTAAGGGGGTCCTGGAGCCAATCCTCCACAAATACCGAATGACAGCTCTACTTCATACAAGAGTGGCAAAGAGCCACATGATACTCTGACGTCGTGAGTTAATCTCTCTTTGCCTTAGATTCCTTATTTGTTAAACAGGGGTAGTGATGGGCACATACCTATATGGCGTACTTACACTCACAATGAAATGCACAGATCTGAATGTGCGGTGAGTTTCGACAGTTGTGTACCCCAGGGTAGGGTGCATTTCTTTCTGCCCTCTTGGTTCTGCTGGTCAGAGGAATCCTGCCAAGGGAGTTCTGCAAGGTCTGGCCCATAAACTCTGTCTTATCTTGTCTGCAGAAGTCAGCTGGTCTTCTCCCTTTTGTCCCTGATAACCACTCTTCTTCTCTTCTGTGGAGGGTGGGGGCCTGACTCATCAGGGCAGGCAGCTGTTGTGGAAGGGTCCCTCCAAAGAAGAATGGTTTGCCTGATTCTTTTACTGCCTCTTTATCTCATTTCTAAATATTGCTGCCTTTTTTTTCTTTTGGGAAATGAGGTCGAAATATACCTGGTTTTATCCTGAGCAGGGGCCTGAGGTTACTTTCCCCTTGATCCAGGCAGGTTTTTTGTTTTTGTTTCCTACTTTTTATTTATTTATTTATTTATTTTTGAGACAGGGTCTCATTCTGTTGCTCGGACTGGAGTGCAGTGGTGTCATCAGAGCTCACTGCAACCTCAGACTCCTGGGACTCTGTGCCTCTTCATTTTTGCCCTTCAGACTCCAGTCCTGGCCAGCTGGATGGGTCTGGGAGCAAAAGTGAGGGTGACTCAGTGGACTCCGGGACTAGTGGCATCTCCTTGGTCAGCTAGGACCAGCCGGGACTCAGTCACAGGAAAACCCAGAAAGCTGACCTTCATATGGCTGCATCACAGAGCAGTGGAGACTCCTGGGCTCAGGGCCCTACTTAACACATCACTAGACTCCCAAGCCCCAATCAGTGAGCTCCCTGTAGCTCTGGGGTTGGGAAGGGGTTGCTATTTAAGTTTTTTTCCAAGCACTTTCTTACTTTAGGAAATGGGAAAATATGATCCTGGCCCTGGGCAATCAAGGGGGGGCCTTAAGCTGGGGGGAATACGAGGACAGGGGACTTAAGGGCATGATAACTGCAACTTAAATTCAATAAGCCATGCTGGGAAACGGGCCTCAGTTTGGATTAATAAAGACAGAAGGAAAGGGCTTCTATTGCGCTGCCTCTTAATAGTTAGATATCCTTTCACAGTGAAGGCAGGGGGAGGGTCCATTTACCTGCCTTGGATTATAAACCCCGGCATTGCAGTTCCCTCCAGAACTACTTTCTAAACAGTATGGTTAGAGGAAGGAGCCTGGATAGGGCCTGGAGTTCTAATTCTTATTTCTAAATTAACCCGTGGCTGGGTGTTTTACCCGGTAAATGGGCCTCCTTCCTTTCTACTTTTCTCTCTGGTGGGGGTGGAGTTGGGCACATTGGCTGTGGGTTCTTAGCTGTTTTGTTTTTCAAATAGAGACCCCTTTGAGAATCTGACACCTATGCACTTTGTCTCCAGAAAGAAGTGCACACTCACCATTTTGCACACAAACTGAGGGGCGGTCAGGCCCTGAGGTCCTCGTCGTGACAAACTGTGTACACATACCTAATGTGGCTCCATGTTTTTAGGGTCTGTCTTCAGTGTCTTTCAAAGCAAGATAGTCATCTGTTATCATGTATTTCCAAAAATGGAACAAAACGCCACCCAGTCTGGATGGTTTCAGAATTTAGCCCCTGTGGCCCTGAGGTTCCTGGTAGTGAAACTTCCAGCCTCACTGTTTCCTGTGCTGCTTTTGGGGATGAGGAGGTAATGGGGTAGATGGGCGTTGAGACAGTTCAGAGCTGGTTTAAAATGTCAGCCCGGTGGCAGATCTGGGGTTTTGTATAAGAGAATGTGGTAATTAATTAGAGGGACAAATTTGCATCATTAATTAGGAAGTACAGATTTGTGTGTGTGATTCTCTAAAAGCAAGCATTAGAGAGGGTGAAAAGCTAAGAGGAAATTGTTTCCCAGGGCATTTTTGCCAGGCATTTCCCTTCCCCCTCCTCTTATGTTTGACCTATTTATGTACTTTCAGAGTGTTGATGTCATAGCATTTCAAAGGGATATTGTATGTCTTGACTGGTAACTTCTTTTAAATAGGCCCCAAATATTCCCTCCTCCATTCTGATCAGCCTGGTTCCCGCCAGGAATGGAAATTGTCATAGAATGTCTTAGTCATCCTGATGACTAGAGTCATTCTCTCTCCTGCCTAACTCTGGACCCTCTTTTGCAACAACTGGAATGTAATCGGCAAGTAAAAATAACCTCTAAGGAAAAACTAGCTTGTGTAGACCAACGTTTTTTCTTAAAACATAAGTTTTAAGAAGGAATACTGAGTCCACGTTGGGGAGAAAACCCTGCTAAGCAGAGTATTTTTTGACCTACTTGTTAGTGAGGGTTTTGTAGGGGAACCATTCCCTGCCCCATCCGCCTGTTTCTCTTGTGGGATTAATCATTTCCTTTTGACCTTGTGCTCTGCCCCTAACATGTTGCATTGATCAGATCCGAAATCTCAAGTCATTCTCCACCCCCACCACCCACCCCCTTCTAATTAGAAATCCTGAGGTGCGGGTGGGGGAGGGGTGTAAATAGAACAGCTATTCTTTATCAAAATGCACAAAATGAAAAACAAATTATGATTATTTTTAACAGCAAACCTCTCTACATTCCGGGTGTTTTTTTTTGTTTTGTTTTTTTGATGATTTTTGTCAATTGGGCCTTTTTAGAAAGTTTCTTTTCTCAAAATGTGACTATGCAAATGTCACTAGTTCAGATTGTGTATTTTATTTTAGTTTTTGATTTTTTAGCCGGTCAGATTTAGCAGTGGAGGGTTGTATCCCAATTTCAAACTCACTACCATGGGACCAGCCAGCGGATGCATTTTAAAACCTTGTGTTTCTTGGGAGGAATGGGGGAAGGTTTATGCTTTAGTTCTCAGTTCTCTCCCCACTCTCACTTTTTAGAAAATTTCTAAGGAGATAGTGAAATTTGAGTTTTTGAGCTACAGTTAGCAAAAGAACCGAATACAGTTGGTAATAGAGCTAAATACAGTTAACAAATGGCAGAGGAGACTATGACGAATCAACTTTGGACTTTGTTATGCCTCCCTGCTCCTCAGCTGAATCCACTCAGGTAAACATCAAGTTGTTTGATGTCTCATTGCTGTCCACACCTTTTCTTTTTATTAGTAATGGTGACAGGAGAGCCTACAACTGTGAGAGGGGCGGGGCAGCTCTACTCCGTGTGACTTTAATCTTAGAAAACTTAAATTATTTGGAACTTAACAGTTTCAGGATGGCAAAATAGGGATCTGAAGGAGTGTATCAAAATTGCAAAAAAAAAAAGAGAGAAAGAAAGGAAAGCCGATTTTACCATCCAGGCACAAGAACAGCTCTCTCTTTGGTCTCTTGGAGGGCGGGGAAGGAATCTTCTGTTCGCTTCCCGCTTGCAAGCAGCTATTCGGTGGGAGAGAGTGTTGCCTGGAACCCTCTCGCTGGAGCAGCCCGAGGGACCCTGCGGGAACAAAGGCTCTGTATTAGCTCTGCTGCCATCTTGGAGCTGGCTATTGAGTGATTGGCCCTCAGCCTTGGACTAAACTGATCAGATTCCCTGGGGATTGCCTTGTGGATGGTGGGGCCATGAGTGAAACTGGGGACAGGGAGCCCCTGAGGGCGCATCCCCGGAGAAAGGCTTTCAGGGCTGTGTTCTTCTTTCTGACCAGAGGGAGGGTGGGGGTTGGGAGGCAGATAAGTAGGTTATTCCGGTTTCTCTACCAGTCTGCCACTGGGTTTATGCCTGAGGGGGTTGTGTAGAGATTTTGAGGTCTTAGGAGCCCAGATGAGTGGTTTCAATAAATGCAGTGTCATAGGAGAGTCTGGCCCTCAGAGATGAGAGACAGGGGCCCAAAGCCAGACAGATGTTTGGCCAGAGAGGTAATAGGCTGCATGTTAAACCCATGAGGAATTTATTCTTGACCTGTAGGCAATAGGGAGCCATTGAGGGTGGTGAGTTTGGAAGTTATGAAAAAAGAAACAACTGGATTTAGCAGTGGTTGACGGCACACAGATAGAAATGACTGCCACAGGATCACACAACCCCAACTGGGTAGATGAAGGCTTTTTAAAGGCAGCAGGGGAGGGGATGGTGATAATTTAGTAGAGACAGCAAAGCCTATTGGCTTCTACATTGACCCTGGAGCCATTTTCTAGTTGTGTCCCTGGGCAAATTACTTACACTGCCCACGCTCTAGTTTCTTCTTCTGTAAAATGAGGGTGATAATATTATAGTAGCCGCCTCATAGGGTTGTGGTTAGGATTAAATGAGTTGATAATATTGTAAAGTGCCTGGCATAGGGCTTGACCCTAGTAAGTACTTCTAGAAGGGTTTGCTGTTACGGAATTCCTTCTGGGGCCGACAGAGCATGGGGAATGAACCTGGGAGGAGAGCCCTGTGCTTTCTTTAAGCCCCCTATATATGCTCTATGAGGAAACATGGAAAATATAGAAAATTAAACTGCTAGTTATCCTAACCCAGAGATAACTAGTAACAATTTGGTTATAATATCATTCTGGCTTAAAAAACAAAAGACATCCCTCACTTCCCCAATTGAAATCATACTGTAAATATTTGTATTCTATGCTTTTATGTTAATATCTGGTATTTTTTTTTTTTTTGAGACAGAGTCTCACTCTGTTGCCCGGGCTAGAGTGAGTGCCGTGGCGTCAGCCTAGCTCACAGCAACCTCAAACTCCTGGGCTCGAGCAATCCTCCTGCCTCAGCCTCCCGAGTAGCTGGGACTACAGGCATGTGCCACCATGCCCGGCTAATTTTTTTCTATGTATTTTTAGTTGGCCAATTAATTGCTTTCTATTTATAGTAGAGACGGGGTCTCGCTCTTGCTCAGGCTGGTCTCGAACTCCTGAGCTCGAGCGATCCGCCCGCCTCGGACTCCCAGAGAGCTAGGATTACAGGCGGGAGCCACAGCGCCCGGCCAATATCTGGTATTTATTATAAACAGTAATTAAATGTGTAGCTTTGTCTTGGCAAATATTTAGGAATAGCAAAAATTATCTGCAGTTTTATCAAATTCTAAGCAACTACGTAAGTATACCCTAGTTTGGTATGTATGGGATAAAAAAACCACATAATTGTATTATTTCTATGACCTATAAACGCATGCAGATACCCCTCATGGTAGGTTTGGTTATCAAAGAATATTTGTACCTATTTTTATTTTTCACATATAGTAGCATGCTTTATATATTACTCTGTTCCTTGTTTTTTTCCATATTTTGGAGATCATTCCATGGGTCCAGATCATCTCATTCTTTTTTTTTTTTTTTTTGAGACAGAGTCCCACTCTGTTGCCCGGGCTAGAGTGCCATGCTGTCAGCCTAGCTCACAGCAACTTCAAACGCCTGGGCTCAAGCGATCCTCCTGCCTCAGCCTCCCGAGTAGCTGGGACTATAGGCATGCGCCACCGTGCCCGGCTGATTTTTTTCTATATATTTTTAGTTGTCCAGTTAATTTCTTTGTATTTTCAGTAGAGACGGGGTCTTGCTCTTGCTCAGGCTGGTCTCGAACTCCTGAGCTCAAATGATCCGCCCGCCTCAGCCTCCGGCCCATCTCATTCTTTTTAATGGTTGCCCAGTAATCAATTTATTTAACAGTTATTAACTAGTCCCCTATTGATGGACATTTAGTTTGCTTCCAGTCTCAAACATGGTGCCATAAATCATTTGTATTTTTAAGGGAAGTGTTTTATTCCTAGCCAGATGCCTGAACACACAAAGATAAATCTTGTAGCTTGTAAGGGTTTTTGTTTACTGGAGAAGGGATTCTCATATTCATTCTCTCTCTCTCTCTCTCTCCTCTCTCCTCTCTCCTCTCTCTCTCCTCTCTCTCTCCTTTTCCTGAGGAGAAATGGAGATTAAAAGTTGTTACTGAGCTCATATTGGGCCAATGGTGAGAAACAAGAGGTGTAGCTCTGGACCAGTGATAGGCTTCTCAAATCTCGAGTTTGGTTTTGGTGAAAGTGTGTGGGAGACTGTTTGGAGGGGGGTCCGCAGAAAGAAATCTTGGTGTTGGCCCCTTTGGAGACTTACTACTACATATTTACATTCCCATTTTAATAGGTTTGTTCTCTATTACATTCTCATATATTTCTGGAGAGGTACCTGGTTCATAGATACACAGAAAGACACTTCTAGACATTGCTTAGGCTGTTGAGACTCTGAGAGGCTGTGACCAGCTCTTGGGTTTTGGGAACCTGAATTTTTCTCTGGCTGTCTGTGGCTACTGCCTGACCACCATGGTGCATATTCATTCTCTCTCTCCCTCCCTCCCTCCCTCTCCCCCTCCCCCATGGGATATATGAATCAAATTTTGATGGAATTACCTATGGACAGAGCTAGGAAGGAACCCTGAGTATCCTAGGCCTTAAGGAGAAAATAAGGCATTATCTAGTTGACGATATTTAGCCATCAGGTTCCAGTTTCCAGAAAGCTCTGATAAATGGTGTTTTATCAGTCATTTCTTACGATTCTGTAGACAGACTGGACTCAGTCCAGGGAGGCTTCTGCCCTACTTCTTACTGGTTGGGCCTTGAAGGTCTAAGCAAGGGTCCTCAAACTTTTTAAACGGGGCCAGTTCATTGTCCCTCAGACCGT
>VBSM01000813.1:3506819-3518182 GCA_008086735.1 Cheirogaleus medius | reverse complement strand
AAAAAAGTGTAGCCATCTTCAATTGGCCACAAATGGCTTTTCTAGGAAAAGTACATAAATTCACCCAGATGCTATCTGTCAATGATAGAAACTGGATTTCCTTAACACAGCCTACATATCTATTCACAAGAACTGTAAGCCGGGGAACACATTTTTCAATCAAATCCCCCACCCTATCTCCTTCCTGCTGCGCCTTCACTTGTGTGTCTTGTTTAGCCTTTTGAGGGGGAGGTGTGACGGGGTAGTGCTTTCCATCAGCAGGTAGTGAGGTTGTTAAACAGGATCTAACAGGTGCTGAGAACTTCTCAAATTCATCCATCACTCTGGAAATTTGCTCTAGACCTGCCGATAGAGTAATGAAACATTGTCTCTTTGTTGGCCACAATTTGATTCTGGTGGGATACAGTGCTGACTAACCACCTACTTAAATATCTATTGTGTAGACCATTTTCTCCTTCGTTCTCTTTGTTCAAATATCTACCCAGGGTCTGTGTGCCCCGGCCTTTGCAGTGCTGGGTCGACCCCTTTCCTGCACTCAGCCTGGGTGGAAAACTGGCGAGTACAGTACAACAGGATATTTTGAGAGAGGCACACGCCAGATGCAAATAACTTATTTTATAGCTTATTGTTATAATTGTGCAATTTTGTTATTGTTAGTCTCTTACTGTGCCTAATTTGTAAACTTATCATAGGTATGCATGTATAGGGAAAACAGTGTATGTGTTTGTGTGTGCATGTGTGTGTATGTATGGTTTGGTATTACCTGTGGTTCCAGGCTTCCACTGGGGGTGGGATGAGGGGGAGACTACCGTACCTAAATTCTAGTGAGCAATATGGCTACGTGAATGAAGAGCTGGCCCTTTAGGTATGGGGCAGCTGCAGCGTGCATGCTTCCCAGGCAGAGGGAACAGAAGGGAGTCCCAGATGGCCCAGGCAAACGCTGCGGGCAGACTGGCCTTCTGGAGTGACATGGGAGCCACTGGAGGGTGTGAAGGAGGGGTGTGGTGTGATCTGCCCCTGACCTTTTAAAAGGCTCTCTTCTCTCTGGCTGCTGCATGGGGAAGAGACTGTAGGGCAGCAGAGGGACCCGAGTCCTAGGCCCGCTGGTGTGTGGGAGAAAGCATATTCCCCAGAGGGACTTACTTGTCCCAAAGGGAAGGTTTAGATTCAGGGATAGTGGTTTTGGAGAACACAGCAGGGAGCCCCCAGCTTAGAGGGAGAGAGGATGAATGATCTCACCTAGTATAAGCTGAAGTATGAGTCAAGCAGCGAGGGGAGGAGTACCCCATAATGCTTAATTAGCTGCTTCTGAATTGTTTCTAAAACAACTGGAGACAACACAGCACAAAAAAAGAGATGCCCAAAGGTGAGGTAGCTGGCATCTCCTATAGGCCCCATCCTGAGCAGGGCCTGGAGTTCTTCGACATTGGGCAGGCAGAGCAAAACCGGGTAACAGGGTGAGACTCTGTCTCCCAAAAAAAAAAAGAAAAGAAAAGAAAAGAAAAAGCTGAGCACGGTGACTCATGCCTGTAATCCTAGCACTCTGGGAGGCTGAGGTGGGCGGATCATTTGAGTTTAGGAGTTCGAGACCAGCCTGAGCAAGAGCGAGACCCCATCTCTACTAAAAATACAAAGAAATTAATTGGCCAACTAAAAATATATAGAAAAAAATTTGTCAGGTGTGGTGGCGTGTGCCTGTAGTCCCAGCTACTCGGGAGGCTAAGGCAAAAGGATCATTTGAACCCAGGAGTTTGAGATTGCTGTGAGCTAGGCTGACGCCATGGCACTCGAGCCCGGGCAACACAGTGAGACTCGGTCTTCAAAAATAAAAAAAAAAGTTACCTTGCTTTTCCACCTAATAGTCTTCCTTGTCTAGAACTCTCCCCTCCCCCCACATTCCTATTTGCACTTTTAAGACTAGACTTCCCCTCTTCCAGGAAGTCTTCTGAGATTACACACCAGGCCCAGTGTCCTCTTGTTTTCTACCCCAACCCTGTAATTGTGGGCCACACTCAGTCCAAGCACGGGGCAATAATGAAATGTGCATGTACTAGAATTTGTTAAAAATATGGCATCTCTTGGCGGGTGAAAGGCTGTTCTGACTAGATGTGAGTGGGGGGTAGAGTCACTGGCCTCGTGGGCAGGCACTGTGGCCTGCAGAAGAAGCTGAGACATGTACAGGTCAGAGGTCGTCATTCAGCATACTTTTACCCTATCTTATTTATGGAACCTCTCAGCATTCTTTTCTTTTTCTTTCTTTCTTTTTTTCCCCCAACATTCTTTCCAATGGGCAAACAAAGTAACCTTGGAGAACTCTGGCCAGGAGTGCCATCACAGCTGGTTACCTGTCCTGGGAACTCAGTTTGATTTGACTTGCCTTGCTACTTACCAGGCTGCAACCCTTCCAGGCTGGCCACCACCCCACTCCTTTCTGTTGGGATCCTTTGTGCCATCAACATTTGGATTTCATGCATTTTCTCTTAGTATGAATTCTTCTTCACCACCCGTGAGAGTAAGTGTATTGCCCCAATTTTATGGGTGGGAACAGGGAGCCAACTTATCCAAAAGAGTTGGAGAAGGACCACATCTATCCATCCATCTATATATCTATATCTATATATATTTTTTTGAGACAGAGTGTCACTCTGTTGCCCAGGCTGGAGTGCTGTGGTGTCAGCCTAGCTCACAGCAACCTCAAACTCCTGGGCTCAAGCGATCCTACTGCCTCAGCCTCCCAAGTAGCTGGGACTACTGGCATGTGCCACCATGCCCGGCTAATTTTTTTCTATATATTTTTAGTTGGCCAATTAATTTCTTTCTATTTTTAGTAGAGAAAGGGTCTCACTCTTGCTCAGGGTGGTTTCGAACTCCTGACCATAAGCGATCCACCCACCTTGGCCTCCCAGAGTTAATTTTTTTAATATATATTTTAGTTGGCCAATTAATTTTCTTTCTAATTTTAGTAGAAACAGGGTCTCGCTCTTGCTCAGGCTGGTTTCGAACACCTGACCTTGAGCTATCCTCCTGCCTCAGCCTCCCAGAGTGCTAGGATTACAGGCGTGAGCCACCTCGCCCGGCCTTTTCCTGGCCATTTTTAAGTATTTTTTCCTACCTAGCCTCATGTACAGCTGACCCTTCAACAATGTAGGGGTTAGGGGCACCACCCCGTATGCAATCAAATTCATGTATAACTTCTGACTCCCCAGAACTTAGCTACTCATAGCTTACTGTTGACCAGAAGCCTTGCCAATAACAAACAGGCCATTAACACCCTTTGCATGTTATATGTATTGTATACTGTGTTCTTACAGTCAGGTAAGCTAGAGAAAAAGAAAATGTTAAGAAAACCATAAGGAAGAGAAGATACTTAGTGCCAAAGGTCTTTCTTGTTGTCTTCACACTGAGGAGGAGGAAGAGGAGGGGTTGGTCTTACCCTCTCAGGGGTGGCAGAGGCAGAAAAAAAAATCCACATGTAAGTGCACCCTGGAGATTCAAACCCATGTTGTTCAAAAGTCAACTGTATTTTGGTTAATTCCCCATTTGTCTTTCTGATCCTCTCAAGCAGGCGTGACATGCAGTATATTTTCCAAACTGGGCTATTTTTGCGAGTGAAAGGAGGTGCTGTTAATAATTATGCCTAGACAGTACAAGTGAACTAGACTTCCCCAGACTGACCAACCAAGACCTTTAAAAGACTGGAAGCTTCTCTAGTTGTTTTTTTAAGTCTCCCAGGGCTGTTTGTTGGCTGACAGCCTTAAATCCGATGTAAATAGTTTAAAAATTAGCAGCGAACACAGCGTACTTGATAAGGTATTGTGACCTTAGAAACTCAGACTCAGAAACTACAGCTTGAGTGCAGACCAAGTTATAAGAGCTGTCTCTAGAACAGACGAAGTTGAAGGCCCAGGAGGGAAATGCCTGGAGGGCCAGGAGGCTCAGCTAAAACTCTTGGAAGAGTTTTAGGCTCAGTGGGTGAATATTGTAGAAAGACTAAGGAAAAGCCACGTGGGTCCAGAACCAGTTCAGCACCAGATATTACTGCTTAGATTTCTCCTGCCTTTATCTCACCTTTTTCTTACTTATTTGGTGAAAGCCAAAATAAGGGTGACTTCTCACGCCTGTAATCCTAGCACTCTGGGAGGCCGAGGCGGGCGGATCGCTCGAGCTCAGGAGTTCGAGACCAGCCTGAGCAAGAGCGAGACCCCGTCTCTACTATAAATAGAAAGCAATTAATTGGCCAACTAAAAATATATAGAAAAAAAAATTAGCTGGGCATGGTGGCGCATGCCTGTAGTCCCAGCTACTCGGGAGGCTGAGGCAGAAGGATTGCTTGAGCCCAGGAATTTGAGGTTGCTGTGAACTAGGCTGACGCCACGGCACTCACTCTAGCCTGGGCAACAGAGTGAGACTCTGTCTCAAAAAAAAAAAAAAAAGGGTGACTTTTCCACCAACACAGGGCCAGATGGAGCAAGGCAGGAATTTCAGGATCCACATGAAGACCAATTTAAGGACTATGCTCCTTTATTTTCCTCCTTACACCTTAGATCACATAACTGATACCATCTGATTGTTTCACCAGCTCAGAGTGAATTTTCTTTTTCCCATCCTGGCAGGTCTGGCATCTCACATCTTTTTGAAGTTTATACTTGGGTATCTGATGAGGGTTTGTGTGTGGGGTGGGGGGAAAGTTGCTAGTTTGGGGGTTCTGATCCCCTTGCCTGCGGTGTCGAGGCAGTTGCCCGATCCCACCTTCTGTTGAAGAGCACACAGGTAGTTCGAATAGGTGCTTCACTTGAACAAGCTTCGTTTGTTGGAAAGAGGTAGGATTCCATATCTGAGACTTGTTCTAAAGAGGGGTTTGATTCCAGCAGTTTTACCTACAATGTTCCCAGATGTTGGTCTTTTCTCTGATTCCATCTTATCAGTTTGTCGGCATCTCCCTGCCCTGAAATCCCACAGGCCTGGGTGTTGGGATTCCCTGACTTTTCAGGGGGCATTTCCCTCCGTCCTTGCTTAAATCTTGCTGTAATTACTGCTGCTTTATAGAGCAGCTGTTGAAGAGCCGTGCACACTGGTGGGAAGAAGGAAGGATGGTGAACTCCAAGAGACTAGGGCTTTGTTTCTGGCCTTAGCAGGGCCCCACAACGGTTCCTGGTTTGGCAGCTGAATTGATCCTTTGCAGTTGGGCTTATTTTTCCCCGGGTGATTCCAACACAGGTCGGGCCCTTCTTCCCCAGGTCACACAAATTAAGACTGGAATCCAGCTTCTTTGCCTCCTGGTTCTTTTCCCTTTTGGGCCAGTTTCTACTGGTTTGCCTAGACTCCTTGTCTTGCCTTTTTTTTTTTTTTTTTTTTTTTTTTAAGCTGTGTTTCTCTTCTTCACACCCTTCTTTAAAAAGGCTTGTAAGTGTTCACTGTTCTCAATCTGAAATATCTTACCTTTTATGTCTTGTTTCGGTTGCCTTGTTCTTCCATTGCTTTGCCAAGGATTCCCCAGGTCATTGATGGTTAGTTGGTAAGAGAAGGTCACCATTGCCCTCTACACTTCAGACAGTAGGGGTGGGTAGGAGTCGTACCTGCCCATATCACAGAACCAGCCCTGGGGCCCATATTTTTTAGGTTACTCCCTGCATGGGGGGCATAGAGAGGTGGCTTCCATCTCAGGGAAGCTCTTTAAAGCAGATGGGCTGGCCTGGGCCCTGCCGCACAGCTGGCCTGTTGCCCCTTTAGCATTTATGGTGGTGCCCACGGGGTTAGGTTTCCTATTGTCGGTGTGGGGGTGTTAAATTGACTTCCTAACAAAATGCTAACTTGAAAAGACCTTCCTTTTGCCCCCAGCTTTTGCACAAGAGATTTTGGTTTTGCTCATGCTCATTTTGCCTTTTACACAGGAAGCAGTTGGGAAAGCTCTGGTTATTCCTGGGATGTCAGGTAGAAAGGGGAGGTACTGCAATTTTAAGAGTACGCCTGGCTTCTCTGTCTTTAATGCCCTCCTTGATAGGTGCAGTTTTGGGGAGTGCCACAGAAGGGGCCTAGGCTTGGGGTTTGGAGACAAATCCCCATTACTTCACAGACACATCCCAGCACTCCCCCTACCCCCACCTGGGCACTTCCTGGCATTAGGAGAATTCACAGAGGCCATGTATATGCCATCTACTGCTTCCTGGGATTAGTCTTTTCCCAATATGAAATAATTCCTGCCTGTGAACAACTCTAGATTAAAGCAAAATTCCTACAGCAATAAATATTTAGTTAACCACTTGATTTTGAAGGCATCACTTGGGAAAGTAACCAGCTCTTAGCATTATCAGTGGATGTGACAGTATAACCACGGGCCATTAGGAAGACTGGGATTGGACCTTTTTCATCCCAAAACGCCTGATCCACTAACCCTAATCAAGACAGAAGGCAACTGAGTAATGGGAGAGTCCAACTACATACAATGATCAAATTTGCTAGGATGAGGAGAGAAGGGGAAAATTTTATGTTGTGTTTAGGGTAGAAAATTGTGGCTAGTATATTTACAGGCTATTTTGTTACTAGTTTATTCTCACCTCAGTTTTTATTTCTGCTTCTCAGGAAAATTTTCCCCCAGGTGGTGAGTGCCTGCCCTTGCTTAAAAAAAACAAAAACCCCACCTGTCTACAGAATCTTGGCTACACAGGCAATTGAAACCTAGTTGACTTCTTTAGGGAGTGAAAGGGTGTCAGGTGTACAATGTTGCCCACTGTTTAAGAGGCAAGGACTGAGTTACATGGCCACCTACAGAGTCTGGCCATTTGAAAAAAAGCCCAGAAGTACCACCGACTCTTGTCCAGAACACAGCAGATTAAAACCGTACCTTACTTTTGTAACCTTGGAAGCAACGGGAAAACTGTGCATCTACGTCAAAATCTGTCTTCTCACGCCTGGTTTAAAAATCTATAATTTACGTGGGCAGCAATCTCAGTGTTGGAACAAATCTCTTTTATTTGCTGCTGGAAGCTGCATGGGCCACTCATTAGTCCATCAGAGGTCAGATGCATGCCGGGGTGGCAGCGGGGACACTAATGATTTCATACGGCTTTGTATGACCGCTGGCTGCCTGTGGCGCTGTAAATCGGACTCGGGGTCCTAATTTTTTCAAAACCTCCAGGGAGTTAGTGGACGCCTGTCTAGTGTGAGATAGAACGTAAGATAATATTTATAGTGGAGGGCAAAGGAAAAATAATAGCTAATGGGAACATTGTGGAAAGAATGGTAGCGATCTATTAGAAGTAAATTATGTGGGGCCATTGGAGTTAACTCATTTATGGGCTCCACGAGTATTTATTAGGTCCTTAGTGCTACACGGTGGCTGGGCTCCAAGCCTCGCCCCGTCCACGTGTAGGTTGCCAGGGAATGGTTCCTTCCTTCCTCACGTGGAGAGGGGTGTATAGTAAGTGTACCGTTTTGAGTTTCGATAATGATATATGCCTGTGTAACCAGCCCTCCCATCAAGATAATAGAATATTTCCCTCACTCTAGAAGGATTCCCTTAGGAGGATCCCTCCAGTTCTCACCTACAACTACTGTTTTGAGTTTTGTTTTTTTTCCCACCTTAGATGAGTTTTTCCTTCATATCAATGGAATTATGCAATATATTCTGAGTCTGGCTTTTTCCCACCAAGCAAAATGCCTTTAAGGTTGTTTTGTGTAGGTGCTTGAATTAGTAATTCTCAGGAATTCATTTCTTTTTTTCATCTGTTGCATGGATATAACCACGGTATGTTTATATGTTGATGCGGAAGTTTCTAAACAGCCAAGTTTTATTTAAGTAAACAAAGTTATTTGTTAAAAACTATGTTTGGATGGCAGCAATCCAAAACACAGTGCTGGCATGTCCAAAAAAGTCACTCTGTTATCTATCACGAAGTGTAACTTGGATCTGTTAGGGGACACCCCAAGCACAGGTGCGGCACTTGCCCCCCCCCCCAAAGATGCCCTTTTACAGTGTTAATGCCCTGAAGAAGAGGGTGAGAGAGACTGCAGCCCTGGGTAGGGGGCCTCAAGCTGAAGGCACCAGCCCAAAATCCAGGAGGCAGCTGAGTAGTGCAGAGGGCTGAGGGAGCTGTAGCAGGCTGGGTTCCCCAGAGGCAGCGTTTGGAGAGCGTGTTGTTTTCTTGAAAGGCAGGATGCCCAGTTTGTTGCCTGCTGCCGCCCAGGCTTCAGGTTGGTAGAGGATGGATGGATGGATGATCTGAGCAGAGGAAATGGGATGAACAGAGGCATAGCTACACTCCCTGCTCCCCAGTGGCCATGTGCCCCGTCCCACACTTGGTATTTTGTGACATCATAGTTATACTTGTAAAAATTGTGTGTGTGTCTGTGTTCTGTTCTTTTTGTGACTTCACAGAGGCCTGGAGAAATGCTACCTCTAGCTTCATGTGAGAGGTGCTGTCTTCTGCCGGCCATTTTCCCTACCCCAAATCCCCATGTCTCCCTCCATCCTGACCTCTGCCCTTGACGGCTCACATGGGGCATTTCTCTGCCCTGTAAAATGAAGCCAGCTCCCTGAATAGGGGCAGACTCACAGCAGACCGCATACATGGGTCACACCACCCTTTCTCCAGTCATAGTTACTGCCGCATGCTCAGCTTTAGGGGGAGGGAGCAGGACACAGAGGTGCAACTATTTCGACTGTGACTCTGGCCAAAGCTGATTGCTGTGCTGCCCACGTTGGTGTTCTTAGCTGGGTTTTCCTCTTCCTTCAAAGAGTGCTGGAGGGAAATAATTTTCTTCCAGGATGAACTTTTCATGCCTTTAATGATTGTGACAGTCCTGTGAGCCCAAAATTGGGTGGTTCTGTCTTTTTATCAGATAAGCAAGTAAGCTTGGCCAGACTCAAGCATTCAACTCTGTCATTGGAACTTTAACTCATCTAATTATCTGTGCCTTTTAATTTGATTTCAGTTTTAACATGTGACCCGTCCATTTTTGTGTGTGTTAATATTAAAAGCTACGTGCACAGGAGAAACATCCGCTGGCATGCTACTGGGAGGGCCCTTGCAGGGAAAGGAACAGTGTGTGCCAGGGCTCTGAGACCTGGACGGGACCGTGTTGTGGCATGTAAAATAGGAGCTGATGGCGCTGGACCGGTTCACAAAGGGCCTGTGTGATTGTGGGACCTGGCCCCACAAGCAGGGGGAGCAGGTGATTGGCAGGAAGAGGAACTAGCAGAGCTTGAGTGAGCCCATGGAACGGGGCGTGGGAGGGGCTGGGCCATGGTGTGGTGGGTGGCTGGTGTTGGGGAGGGGGTAACAGCAACTGTTGGGGCCCAGCGGTCGGTGGACAGTGTGAAGATTTTTCTCCTAAAAAGTAGGGAGGAAGAAATCCTGCTGTGGTTTTTGGGGTCTCACAAAAGCCTCAAGTGAACAAGTGTTAACATGATATTTTATGATCATGAAACTATGCTACTACTCCCTTGGCACCAGCAACCGAATTGGGACCACATTCAGGGATAACGGCATCCCTTTCTGATTTGAACCTTTTCCTTTTCAAATTTGCCATGCATGGAGCCTAAAAATTTAGGATAGAGCTGAGCAGATGGCTCTGACCCTACTTTGGGCTGTTCTTGGACATCCTCATTCCAACAACCCCCACAGGTCTTGACTCAGCCAGCTGGCCAGACAGACGGTACCAGGGGTCCTCAAACTTTTTAAACGGGGCCAGTTCACCCCTCAGACCATTGGAGAGTACACACTGTGGGCCCAGGACTAGTCGGCTGCTAAGCAGGACAGGCAGCACGGGCCGGATAAATGTCCTCGGCGGGGCCGTAGTTTGAGGACGCCTGGATAGTCTGTGTGTAAATTTCTTACCTTAGCCCTTGGGGTCAAATGTGCCTCAGCATTCTTAATTTTTTTATTTTAGGAAGGCAGTATTCTACATGTGGATAACATATAACACAAACACAAGAGTTTGTTCCAAATGCACGGAGGTGGGGAGAGCGGGGCTGTCCTATTGGGATACCTTTAGGGGTTGATGGTGGAAGGGGGCCCAGGCAACATAAAGGAAGACAGGTGTTAAGAATAAAACATTTGAGGGTCCTAGAGGCCCCTTTAAAAGCCCACAATTCCCTTTGTATTCATGAAAATAACTAAGTAATGAACATTAATGTTCATTATTTTCTGCAGTGAAATATATGAAAATTCACTAAATGATATAGATAAAAATCATAAATCATTCTCATGCCAGTTTGTTTTAAAATTTGAGAACAATTGCACATTTATTGTGTACAGCATGGTGTTTTGAAATATGGATGCATTGTATAGAATGGGTATATTGAGCTAGTTAACATGCTTATTCACACACTTATTTTTTGTGGTGAAAACACTTAAAATGCATTCTTACTGATTTTCACGAATATAATACATTGTTATTAACTATAGCCACTTTGTTGTACACCATGCTGTTTGGTTTTGCTGCCAAATAGCTTATGTAAAAACTTGGTTTCCAGAGCTTTTTTTTTTTTTTTTTTTTTTTTTTTATTTTGGAATTGCAGAAAGGGGATTGTGGGTTTTTAATGGGGCCTCTGGGATCCTTAAGTGTTTTTTTTATTCTTTAACATCCCTCTTCCTTTACATTGACTGGGACCCCTTCCACCATCAACCTCTAGAGACACCCCTGTCAAGCAGACCTGCTCCACCAACCTCCTTGCATTTGGGACAATCTCTTCAGCCCTCTCTACTGAGGATGCAAAACATAACAAGGCTTTCTTTCCTTGGGCTACGACTCTTCTCTGGCCCCCTTTTCACTTTTCTGGGCATCCAACAAAACCTTCCAACCAAGCAGAAGTGGATCTTAACTCCAGTCCCAGCTATGAACTCTGCCCACAGTGACTCACCTGGCACCCCTCCCCCTGCTGGCCTTTTGTG
Source organism: Cheirogaleus medius (assembly GCA_008086735.1). Classification (NCBI taxonomy): domain Eukaryota; kingdom Metazoa; phylum Chordata; class Mammalia; order Primates; family Cheirogaleidae; genus Cheirogaleus; species Cheirogaleus medius. Next base: position 3,507,290 of record VBSM01000813.1, on the reverse strand, counting down.
TTTGGTCCTGTTGAGAAGAGAAACTGGCACTTGACTACTACCTTTGCCCTTCACCTGGATGGAGGTTGACCCAACTCCAAAATTTAGGATTTGGGAACCCTTAACTATCCATGCTTGCAAGTAGATCTTCCCCCATAACTATTATCATCAAGTGATAGAGCAATTGAATATATTACCAAATTGAAAAATTGGGGTTTATATAAAGAACAAGGCTATTCACTGCGGCATTGCTTGTGATTTTTCAAAAATCAGGAAACAGTTTTACAATTTTATTAACATGTACTGATTAAATAATTTGTGGTACATTCACACAGCAATGTACCATACAACCCTAAGAAAACCAGGCAACTCTGCAGAACATCCTCCAAGATCATATATTTAAGTGAAATTTTTTTTTGTCTTTAAAAATTCAAGTATGCAGGCCGGGCGCGGTGGCTCACGCCTGTAATCCTAGCATTCTGGGAGGCCGAG
>VBSM01000813.1:3486285-3500044 GCA_008086735.1 Cheirogaleus medius | reverse complement strand
AAAAAAAAAAACAAAAAAAAAAACAAAGAAATATTGAGAACATAAAGACTTAGTTTTATAAAAATATTTAGATTTGTGTATAAATGTACAAGTGTTTTATCCTTTCTTGGTCACTGAGCAGTGGAAAGATGCGTCACACTGATTTGGGTATGTAGTGCTTTCAAGCACTTGATTCTTCCCTGTAGTTGGTCAAAATGTTAGTGGACAGCCTACTTACATAATTTTTATGCTGTCACTTAATAGTGTTTATATTAAAGAGTACAACCGACATGGCACAAAGATGGTTTTCTGTTCTTAATGTGAACGTCGGAAAAGGAAGGAATACAGTTAGTTAACATACAATGGGGGGACTCTTAAATATAACTTGGGCCTTTATATATTTTATAGAAAATCATTTACTCTGCTTAAGCCAAAATACAGAATAATTCTGGTAACAGGGTAAGAAGAGATTCTGATTTCTTTTATAAGTATCATTTAAGTAACAAGTTTGATTTGGAAGTCATTGGTCTAAGAATCTGTCCTAGGTTTGTTCACTTGGTCTTAATAGTGTGATCGTATTAAGTGAGTTATTCAGGAGTTTTAAAAATCTGCTTATTTGGGCTGGGTGGGCTGGCTCACACCTGTAATCCTAGCACTCTAGGAGGCTGAGCTCGGACTCAGCTTGAGGATTGCTTGAGGTCAGGAGTTTGAGACCAGCCTGAGCAAGAGAGAGATCCCATCTCTACTAAAAATAGAAATAATTAACTGGGCATGGTGGCATGTACCTATAGTCTCAGCTACTGGAGAGGTTGAGGCAGGAGGATGGCTTGAGCCCAGGAGTTTGAGGTTGCTGTGAGCTAGGCAGACTCCACAGCACTCTAGCCCTGGCAACAGAGCAAGAATCTGTCTCAAAAAAAAAAAAAGCCCAGCTTATTTGTACTGGCAAAATGGCAGATTTAAGAAACAGAGTAGATATCCTGGAAATAACCTTTATTTTGCTAATAACTTAATAGAAGTTACCTCAAGTAAGAGGCGATGATGTAGGGAGAAAGAATAGATTTAAATTATCATAGCAAACACCAAGATAAAACCTAGCCACATTAAAGCATTACATGGAGTGAGGGGAGTATTAGTAAAATACCTAAGTCATGAAAGTGAGCTTAGTGGTACAAGAAACTTTTGCATATTAAAAGGAAAACATCTAATCACAACTTGGTAAGAGAGGGAAAACAAACTTGAAGGAAATGCAAGAAAATACCTTACAAAGAGAAAATATGGAAATATATTCAGCCTGACCGGTAATCCAATTAAAATGACACCAAAATACTATTTTTGGCTAAGTAAGTGGATATGTACTCCACACTTATGCTTTATTGGGCGTAGAACACACTTTTGAAAATATTCAGACCTTTAAAGGTGGAAGTAGTTGATTCTTCCTTTGGGAATCGCTGCTGAGGCAGTATCCTGCATTTTGGAGGTATTCATCGCACCCCTATGAATGGCGAACGGTAGGAGTAACAATTTTGTAGCCATTTAGATTTATATAGGCATGATTCAGATTGTGATTTCAGTTCCACACAACTGAAATAAAACCAATCATCCAAGATTTTTGGTTTCTCAGTGCATATAAAAGTTATGTTTATACTGTACTATAGTCTAGTAAGTGTATGGTAGCATTATGTCTAAAAAGTGTACAGACCTTAATTAAAAACTATTTCATTGCTAACAAAATGCTACTGACCATCTAAGCCTTCAGTGAGTTGTAATCTTTTTGCTGCTGGAGGTTCTTGTGATGGGATGGCTGCTGACTTACCAGGAGGGTGGCGGTTGCTGGAGATTTCAGTGGGCTGTGGCAGCTTCTCAAAATAAGACAACCATAAAGTTTGCTGCATCGATTGGCCCTTCTTTTCACAGAAGATTCATCTATAGTATTTAATCCCATGGTATAACTTCTTTCAAATTAGAGTCAGGGCTGGGTGTGATGCCTCTCGCCTGTGATCTCTCAGCACTTTGGGAGGCTGAGGTGGGAGGATCCCTTGAGGCCAGGAGTTGGAGACCTCTTAAAAACAACAACAACAAAACAACTAGCTGGGTGTAGTGGTTTATACCTGTAGTGCTAGCTACTCAGGAGACTGAAGCTAGAGGATCACTTGAGCCCCAGGAGTTTGAGGTTACAGAAGAGCTATGGTTGTACCACTGCACTCTAGCCTGGGCAAGAGTGAGACCTTGTCTCTTAAAAAATAAAAAGACTGGAGTCAGTCCTCTAAAACGCTACTGCTACTTGATCAACTAGGTTCATGTAATATTCTAAGTCCTTTGTTATCATTTCAACAACGTTCACAATGTCTTCACCAGGAGTAGATCCCATCTCAAGAAACCACTTTCTTTGCTTGTCCAGAAGAAGCAGCTCCTCATCTGTTCAAGTTTTATCATGAGATTGCCGCAATTCAGTCACATCTTCAGGCTCTACTTCTAATTCTAATTCTCCTATTTCCACCATATCTTCAGTGACTTGCTCCCCTGAAGTCTTGAACCTGTTACAGTTGCCCACTAGGGTTGGCACCTTCTTTCAAACTCCTGTTAATGCTGACAGTTTGACCCCCTCCCATGAATCATGAATGTTCTTAGTGGTATTTAAAATGGTGAATCCTTTCCAGAAGGTTTTCAATTTACTCTGCCGGGATCTATCAGAGGACTCGCTATATATGGCAACTTCAGCCTTACAAAGAGAATTTCTTAAATAATAAGATTTGAAAATCAGAATTACTCATTGATCCCTGGGCTGCAGAATAGATGCTGTGCTAATCTCCTTGTACGTCTTCACCAGAGGGCTCTTGGGTGACCAGGTGCATTGTCAATGAGCAGTAATATTTTGAAAGGAATCTTTTTTTCTGAGCAGTAGGTCTCAACAGTGGGCTGAAAGTATTCAGTAAACCATGCTGTAAGTAGATGTGCTGTTATCTGGGCTTTGTTGTTTCATTTGTAGAACACAGGCAGAGTAGGTTTAGTATAATTCTTAAGTGTCCTAAGGTTTTCAGAATGGTTCAGTGATTATTGGCTTCCACTTAAAGTCACGAGCTGCATGAGCCCAGCCTGTCCTTTGAAGCTTTAAAGCCCGGTGTTGACTTCTCTCTACCTATGAACGTCCTGTATGGCCTCTTCTTCCATATAAAGCTGTTGCATCTATACTGAGTATCTGTTTAGTGCAGCCATCTTCATCAATGTTCTTGACTAGATCTTTTGGATAACTTGCTGCAGCTTCTCCATCAATACTTACTGCTTCACCTCGCACTCTCATCCACATGAGTCAGCTCTGCCACCTTCAAATTTTTCTTTTGTAGCTTCTTCACCTCGCTCAGCCTTCATAAAAGTAAAAAGAGTTAGGGCCTTGCTCTGGATTAAGCTTTGGCTTAAGGGAATGTTGTGGCTGGTTTGATCTTCTGTCCAGACCACTAAAACTTTCTGCATATCAGCAATAAGGCTATTTCCCTTTCTTATCATTAGTGAGCTTACTGGACTAGTACTTTCAATTTCCTTCAAGAACTTTCTCTTTACATTCACACTTGGTTAACTGTTTGGTGCAAGAAGCCTAGCTTTCCACCTGTCTCACCTTTCGACATGCCTTCCTCGCTAAGCTTAATCATTTCTAGCTTTTGATGTAAAGTGAGAGACATAGGACTCCTCTTTTCACTTGAACACTTAGAGGCCATTGAAGGATTATTAATTGGCCTAATTTCAACATTGTTGTGCCTCAGGGAACAGGGAGGCCCTGAGGAGAGGGAGAGAAATGGAGGAACAGCCAGTTGTCCGAGCTGTCAGAACACACACAACATTTCAACATTTATCTGTAGGCTTCTACCCTCATGGTAATTCCTCCCTCCCTACTCCCACCTTCCCAAGCAACCACTCATCCGCTATCTGCTACAGATTATGGTTTGGTTTGGTTTTAATCGGCTAGGAAATACATTTAGCAATGAGTAACAGGCCCTCTCTCTGCTCCCAAAATCTAGTGGCTTAAATACTTAAAATTTAAATTTCTCCTACTCAAATTTCCCAGAAGTCTTAGATAATATCAATACTTTTGCTTACACTTCACGGACCCAAACCCAGCCTTATGACCACGTCAGCTACAAGGAAGTTTTTAATCCAGTCTCACTATAGCCTTCAATAAGATGGAACTTTCTGTGACTTTTCATCTAATGTTAGTTGTAGGTCAGCAGTAGTAATACAGATGAAATAGATGTTGTAGACAACCAGCTGTAACTGTTTTTGCCCTGCTCTTCCTCATTTCCTTTATTGGACCTGCCTTCCCAATTTAAAAAGTAAACACTATTGGTACTCTTCACGTCAAAGCAAGAGTAATAGATTAACTATTCCAGTTTACATTAAAAAAATTGTATAAATGGAAGGAAAGTTTTTTTCCCCTATTGCAGATGTGGGAATGGAAGAACAAAGTTCAGTTGCTTTGCCAGAAATCCCAAACCTCAGAGTCTCCACAGATCTTCCCCTTTCAGCAGTACTAATTGGTGGCACTTGTTTAGTTTCTACTCTGTTCCAGGCACTGAATTCCATGTTTTATGTGTACATAGCAGTCCTTTGAAGTGTAGGTGTCATTCTTTCCTTTACTTGAAAGAATACTTTGCTTCAAAGTTCTCTCTCTTCTCTCCTCTCTCCCCCCTCCCTCCCCCCTCCCCCCTCCCCCCTCCTCCCTGCCTCCCTGCCTCCCTCACACCCAAAATGTTATGGGGAAAATCATGGTTGAATTACTTAATGCACAGTGAGCTAATTAAAAATTCTCCCATGCTGTCTTAATTTGGATTCTTTGCAAATGACTGAATGGGAAGCGTAGTGTCAGGAAACCATGTAGAATACAGGTGGATCAGGCTTCAGGTATCCAGGGACTCAGACCTTGCTTGGGGCTGGCACTCTCAGTCACTTAGCTCGGCCTTTCTCTCTCCACGGTAACCTCATTCTTGCTACTGAACCTGGGCTTTGTCCATGCAGTGGAGAGAAAAGGGTGAACATAAATGGAGCACTCTTCGGGCTTGCCCTGTTTTGGCAAGCCATCCTTAGAGAAAAGGTTACTTCCCTTTTCCTCTCCTCTCCTTTTGGGGTGGGGGTGTGAGGTAGGCTGGATCATCTATATGTAAATTCCCAGGAAAGGGCTCTTGATTGGTCTAGCTTCCTTTATTTCCCCTCATTGGGCATAGCCCAGGGTTCAGAGGCACTATGACTAGTAGTAGCTCTTTGGACCAAATGAATGAGCAAGAACACATCCCAAAAGTAAAGGTTACTGGCCAGACCAAATCTGCAGGTAGATTAAGTCCTTATAAACTTTATACTGCTTTAAATGAATATCAGTGACATTTTACAATACACCTGGACCCGGTGCTACTTGGATTGTGTGCTTTAGCTTCCACTTACCAGTTTTTGTTTAGAAAAGACTTTTTCAGGAACTTGATATTCCTTTCCTCCAGCCAATGGCATCTCTCTGTTAGTTTCCTCTCTGTGACTGGAGATAATATACGCTTCCTAGAGATGCAGCAGTTTTGGCTTTCTCAGGCCACTCTGGACCACAAATCACACCCGGTGGTGAGGATTCTGTGCTGGTGCCCAGGAGGCTTTCAATTCCTGGCCCCTCTCCTATAATAAATTAACAGCTCCATACTGCATGCAGTTTCTGTATTAACCTCCCTAGTGAGGCCCCTTTGTCTTGGATACCTCATTTTCCTCCCGTCCTGATGTCCTTATCTACTTATTTTTCAAGATCAGTTTGTATGCTGCTGGTAAGCTTCTTCTAACACATTTCTTGATGGAAAGGGCATGTATACTATAAAGGTACACTTCCACATTGAGTATCTTTTAAATCTCATATTAAATTATACTCATCAGATGTACCATTGACTGTGAATCAGAGTTCCTAAGTTATGATTCTGAGAAACTTAAAACTTCTCTTAAGATTCTTAGTTCTAGAAAGAGACCCAGACATACATCCTGTTCTAGAGAGTCTTGCAAAGAAAATCTACGCTGTTGAATCAGCCACAACCAAAAATGCTTTGGGGGCATTTAAAGGGCAACCACTCATTTTCTTACTAGGACATTATATTGTGTTTATTTTCCCTCTTTTCCTGGAGATATGAAATTTTGGTCATTTATGTAATTAGAGAGTGTCTTAGGTATACTAATTCCTTTGGGACAGTGATGAACAGAATCTACATAAGCTAATTTCTGCATTTCATCACATTTAAGATGCCATTGACTGTAAGATGTACATCTATCTTACATGCAACTGAGAAAGGAAAGAAAACCCACTGATGATTTTAAGGTGAATCATAGTTTCAGAGATGTTAGATGTAATAAAAATTACATTTTAGAGTGGACCATAGTCGTGCCCTGTATCTAATATGGTGGCCTACAAGTGTCTGGGTGATACTTGCATTCTCTATTATCTCTGACCAGACCATGGGGCACTTGAACTACCACGAGAAAATACCATGTGACAACCCTGATCTCCATGCAGACATCACTAATCAATATCTGCACCCTTTCCCTTGAAACCCATATTTGGCTTGAGACTCCCCCATATCGAGTGGCTATCGCTCAAAATAGTTGGCTGGCGTGCACTGGTTCTACAGATTAAGACTCACAACTTGCAAATGTTTGATTGGATCTGAGAACATCTAAAAGATGATTTTTCTCTCAGGCACCAGGCTTATTGGGTGATTTCTTTGTTCTTGCTGGGAAGTGTACATTTCTTTTTTGGAAGTTTACCCAGCCCTTGTACCCATTGTTATGCCCCCCAGCCCATCTTCCTCATATCTCTTTCTAATGCCCTTCTTTAGAGATTGGGAACTAGTTCAACAGGTCCTGGCCTGCATAACTTGGAACACAGAGCTTGACTGGATTGTGCACAATTTGACGAGGAAAGACCCGTTTTGCCTCTCCTTGTAGAGTAGGGCTTTTATGACTCAACCCAAGGAATGATACTATATGGATGCTTGATGACTACTCAAATTGCAATAAAAGTTTTGTTTTGTTTTGTTTTGTTTTGTTTTGTTTTGTTTTGTTTTGTGACAGAGTCTCACTCTGTTGTCCAGGTTAGAGTGAGTGCCCTGGTGTCAGCCTAGCTCACAGCAACCTCAATCTCCTGGGCTCAAGCGATCCTCCTGCCTCAACCTCCCAAGTAGCTGGGACTACAGGCACGCACCACCATGCTCGGCTAATTTTTTGTGTATATATATATATTTTTAGTTGGTCAATTAATTTCTTTCTATTTTTAGTAGAGATGGGGTCTCACTCTTGCTCAGGCTGGTTTCAAACTCCTGACCTCGAGCGATCCGCCCGCCTCGGCCTCCCAGAGTGCTAGGATTACAGGCGTGAGCCACCGCGTCAGGCCGCAATAAAAGCTTTGAATCACTTCTATCTGTTTGAAAAATGGAAGAAACAGTTCTTACCATAGAACAAGAGTTCCAAACACAGGTCCACCAGGGACCTGACAGGAAACACAAGGGAGTAAGCCCCTGGAGGAGACTGGGGGAGAGGTGAGTTCGGCAGTAAATTCATTCCTATGCAAAGGGAGTGGTCGTTGCTTTCTTTTGCCAGGCCTTGCTCTTGTAGGAATATTGAGTCTGCTATTTTTACATCTTCTGGATTTTTTAAATGAAAAAATTAGTTTGGCAAGTAATAATAACATTAATATAAATAGAAAACAGTTTGCCACTTCTGCTTTCTATTGAGGAAGTGTTAAGAAATTTTGTAGACCTTGGCTTGTTTGTCTTAGTCAAATATTGACTTGGACACGAGCTGTCCTAATTAATAACACATCTAAAAACAGGGCGTGCCAGATATTAAGCTCTCCTAGCTCTAACTCACCATTTTACACCCTTGCCATGTGGTGTTGGGGCTGTAATGCTTCAAACCACATATCTGGACGAAGGACTTCTATTTTGCTTCTAACTTTTAAAAAGTGGCCTTTTTTTTTTTTTTTACCCTGTCACTAGAAGTTGGTTCCAATTTCCAGATTTTGCCACTCCCAGAATTACCTGGGGATGACCCCACCTCTTTACTTCTGGGTTCTTGTAACCACAACTTTTTTTCCTTTTTTGCTCCCAGCCGAAGCTGAGATAGCTGCTGCCACAGTTCCTGTCTACCTCTGATCCTCCCTGTGCTCTTTGCCCCAGCAGTTCTCCCGTACCTGTTTAACCTTTTCTCTATGTTACATTCTCTCTGTTTCAATGTCTAGTGAGATTTCTCTCTCTCTCTTTTTTTTTTTCCTGAATGAATCCTGACCAACAACCTGAGTTACTCAAAATGTATCAACCCCAGTATACACTTGTTTGTTTTTCTAAATTTTTGTCTTTTAGGTACTTTAAAGTGTCTGCTTCAATTTGTTGGCTTCTGTATTACTTTCTTAGGGCTGCCACAAGAACTTACCACAAACTGGATGGCTTAAAACAAAAGGGCACTTACTCTCTCACAGATCTGCAAGATGAGAGTCCAGGGTCAAGGTTTCAGCAGAACCATGCTGTTTCTGAAGGCTGTCAGGACTCTTTCCTCTTCACCCTAGCTTTTGGTGGCTGCTAGCAATCCTGGGCTTGTACCCGTATCACTCCCACACTCCCAGTGTCGGCCTTCAGCATCACATGGTTCCCTGTCCCTGTTCCCTCCACTCCCTGTATCTATGTCTTCACACGATCTTTTGTGGACACCAGTTACTGGATTTTAGGATTTGACCTAATCTAATGTGGCCTCATCTTAACTAATTATATCTACAAAGACCCCTATTTCTAAACAAAGTCACATTCTGAGGTTTCAGATAGATTGTTCTATAACAACTCAGGTGACTTAAGTACCATGGACTATGTACTTAGCCCTCCATCTTGTTTGATATGTAATGGCACTTGGGACAGAATTGTGACGATATAACAGAAATACTATGGAAAGGTGCTGTTCACTTCCAGCTTCAGGAAGGGAGTGGCTTCTGGGCTGAGTTTTGAAATTTAGGGTGCATTTGGAAGCAAAAGCATTTCTGGCCGTGGATTGTCTGTGAGCCACCCAGATCCACGGAGTGCCCGCTGTGGTCAGCTCGGTGCATCCTTAGGTCTCACAGGAATTGGGCCAGAGAATGCAGTTGTTAGGCAGTCATTTGAGCCATGGTGTTTTGGGGGCTGCACCGTGAGCGTGGCTTGCATGATGCCATGGATGTTTCAAACCTCATACCATAACTTCAAAACAAATAAGGTAGGAAGTGTGAATTGGCCTGGGTATGTGATTTGACTTCTTTTATGACAGATGCTTTGTGGGCTTGGGGGAGAGACGACTTTTGTTCCAGGTGCCTGTCAGCTGAGAGCTGTTAATCACTGTGCCAGGTGCTTGGTCAGCTCTTCCCATGTATTGCTCTGCATCCCCCTCACATTTACTCTTTCCTGAGGTTGGGGAGTACTAAGAACTTGTCCAGGGCCTTAAAAATTGGTAGGAGGTACAGCCAGAATTTGAATCCAGGTAACCCAACTCCAAGGATGGCTGAGCAGCCTGGTTTGCCTGGTTGTCCCAGTTTTAGTGCTAGAAGTCCCACATCCCAGAAACCCTGCAGTCCAGGGCACTCTATAGCTGGTGGGTCACCCTAACTGATTCCTAAGCCCAGGTCAGGCTCCAAAACCTTCGTGCTTGCTGAGGACCCTCCTGATTGGGTCACCTGCTCTAAAACCTGTTGCACCATCAGCAGTGGGTTCGGAATCCCTGATTTAATACCTCAGTGTCTCAAAGAAATCCTTGTGGCTTTTCAAGACACAGCATGTAATATTAATGAATACACCATGCCTTCTGTCCAGATTAATTTTTCATGAGCAATAATACGTCTGATTAAACTGGCTGCTGATTCACTAGGCTGGTGGTTAGGGTAGGGGGTGGTGGTATATGGTGGAGTGTAGATGGTCTCTGACCACAGGGCACGGTTTCTTGGGTAGATCACAAGTTCCCAGTGTGCGCTTGGCATTGGTTCTGGCTATACCCTCACACGAGGGGTGTGCCAGCTTGGGGAGTTTTCCCCAGGCAGGGAGTGAGGCCAGGAAGTCTAAGAACCTTGCTCTTGTGCCCGGAGTTGTACATTTTACATCCGATCCTCATTTCCAGTTTTCGGCTGTCACCCAACTACACTGGTTTCTCTGTGTCAGAGTATCTCTGAATAGTCCCGACATTCACTGTGTAGGTGCCATTTCTCGTACAAAGGAGCCCAGGTCTTGCCAGCAACTCCTTCACTTACACATCAAACAGTCTCCCGCTAAGTGCCAGCTTTCTTTCCAAGGAAGTGGACCCAAGTGGTCTGGGGACCCAGGGTGTTGGCTTTTCAGGGCTGATAGAAGCAGATTTAGATGTACAAGGAGTGACAGTCCTTCTAATGCCTCAAGGTTGTTTTTGGTTTTCCAGCTGAGCATCGAGCAAGCCCAGTCGGTGGCAGAACAGGTGGAGATGAAGGCAAAGGTGGTACAGTCGGAGGTCAAAGCCGTGACCGCAAGGCACAGGAAGGCCCTGGAGGAGCGGGAGTGCGAGCTGCTCTGGAAGGTAATGGGGAGGGCGTCCCCTGTCCCGGGCCTGCCCCCGCCCAGACTGTGCCCATGTTTTTTTTTTCTGTGAATCCCATCAGAACTCTGAGCATTTTAATTGCAGATCCTGGACCCAAGCTCTAAGTTTAGAACACTTGGTAATTTTCCAGAAAGCTTCTTGGAGGAAAAATGCAGGGGTCTCTGGAACATTGTGGGTGCCGTCCGTGCAGTTAAATAACAAGAAGGCCTTTCAGAAGTAGTCGGGTAACCAAGACTGGAACTGGCCTTAAGTTTTAAACTGCATCCACTCAAAGCGAGGCAGAAAGAAGAGAGCACAATCAGAACTGTTGTTAAGCAAGGCAGGCTGGTAGGAAACATCCTTATTTTTGGTGTCCTGGCTGGTTGCACTTCCTGACCTCTTGTAGAAAACCAGTTTTCCCCTTGCGAGGGCAGTGAGTGTGTGTCCTTTCTTCCTGTTGGATCAGGAAGGAGTGCTGAGCCACACTGGTGTGCAGTTTAGATAAAAATCAGCTGGAAAGACTATTCACCCCACCCAAGTCAGCATCTCCAGCTGTTCCTTTTCTGATTTTACGTCCCCACTCAGGAAGGGGGAGTGTCATGCCTGTGAACGGGCCAGTACTCCACACCAGTTCTGTTAACTAACTGTAATTATACTTTCTGAACACAAAAATAAGACTGCATAGTGGTTTAAAAGGGTATGCTTATGTGTATGTGTGCTGTTCTTGATCTCCAAGCTATATGTGACAGTAGGGATGGCGTCCGAGTTTCTAAAAGTGACCCTCGCTAACAACTATGCCCTAAAACATTCTACAAAGCTGCAGTGGATTTTGCATTTTATTTTTCCATTTAGTTAACCTCACATCTAACTGCTTTCTACCTCTTCTGACCTCTCAAGGAATATGGCTGAATTGCTTTTCGATTAGGAGAGTTTTGGAGGTTGTTAGTCCAAAGATTTAATTCAGCACATATTTGCAGAGTACCTTTGTGGTCATGACATAGTTCTCAGACACTCGGATGTCCCCGCAGGTCTGCCAGTGTTATGCCACCCACGGATGTTAATTATAACGGAAGGGGCCCACTCCATGCAACCTGAGAGCTTTTTAGTGAGCTCTGGATTTCCTGATGAAAAAGGCCTTTGTGTGGGGGAGTTTCTGCAGCTCTCACCTTAGTTACCCTCCCTCCTGGGAGGCCGACTCACTGTCCCCTCTCTAAAGGCAGTTCTTTCAGAAGAAATAAAGTTTTCACTCTCAGAAGAAGCACGTTTGGAAGAAGAGTCAATGTCTTCTTCGTGTGATAAACCGTTCGTACTTGCCTTAAAACTCATTCTCAGATCATTCCAAATAACCTTGCTTATTCTGTAGATACACCTCACTCAGTCTTATACTTTTTGCTATGGAACTGTGCCCCCAAATCCTGTGTGAATCCCCATCTCTTTGACTAATTACTGATTTTTCTGTTCCTTCCCGGGAATGCCTTCTCGCTTGTCTCTGGGCAGTTCTTTGTTAAATGTTTGTTTTCTTGCATCTCTAGTTATTGAACATGAAAACACATTAGTGCAAGGATTAAGGCAACACAGTTTTATATATCTGGATGCACCTCGTCATTCTTAGGCCTTATAAATTTCTACTGGACTTGGCTACTTAATGGTGTTAGCCGCAGCTGCCTATCTCAGGTCAGAACCAAAGGTGCAGGTTTGGCCCAAAGGACAAAAGCTGCTTTTATCTGTCCCCACCCGGGCCCCTCTGTACACACATCCTGGTTCTAGAGTGAACAGATGAAAAAGCATGAATGGGTCAACATCACGGCACTGCCCCACCCCCAGCAAGGGCAGTCAGGTGAAGATCCAGGCCCCCCAACAGTGGCCCCTTATCTACGGAGCACTCAGATCTGTAGAGCACTCAGAAGCCATGGTCTTCTGCAAAACAGTGTGAACTTCACAGTTTTGGGTGAATTGGGTAACTTATTTTTTTTCACAAGGGGAAATTGCTTGGAGTTAGGGGACTTATATTTATTTTTTTATTTAAAAATTTTTTTTTATTGAGGTGAAACATACATAATTTACCATCTTTATCATTTTTAAGTGTACAGATCAATGGTAATAAATACATTTATATTCTTTTTTTCCTCCTTCTCCCCTCTCCCTTCGCCTTCCCCAGCTGACCAATCTAGTCTCTCTTTTCATGAGATCCATTTATTTATTTATTTATTTGCTCCCACATATGAGTAAGAACATGTAATATCTGTCTTTCTGTTCCTGGCTTATTTCACATAACGACCTCCAGTTCCATCCATGTTGCTGCAAATGATAGGATTTTATTCTTTTTTATGGCTAATATTCCATAGTGTATATATACACACCACATTTTCTTTATACATTCTTCCATTGATGGGTACTTATGTTGATTCCATAATTTGACTATTGGGAAGAGTGCTGCAGTGAACGTGGGGGTGTCGTGTGTCTTCAGGAATGTCTCTTCAGATCTTTTGCCCATAAAGAATGGAGAAATTAGTGTTTTATTGGTCAGATAAAATTGCATATTTCTAAATAGCGTGACTCGAGAACATCAGAAACAAGAATTATTTTCTCAGGTCAGAATTCACGTTCATATATTATAACATTTTAAATTTTTGATGGTTCCTTTGGAAAAAATACAGGCAAATTGTTGCCCAAAACTCAGTACCTTCAAATTTGGGGCATGGGGCTTTTCAGGTTCTCAGTTGAGTTTCTAAAATCTGTTCTTAAAATATAGAAGTAAAGAAAAACTATGGGAGTGGGGTTTTTGTGATCATGAATTAGGTGTCTCATCAAATCTCCTTACATTCTCCACACAATCTTTCTCTCTCTGTGTGTGTGTGCGCGTGTGTGTGTGTGTGAGAGAGAGAATCTTTGAAGAGGTTTCAGGCTCCATGTATAGCTGCAATGAAAATTCAGTCTTTTAATATTAATATATACAACCGTTATGTATCCATGATTAAAAATGAAAAGAAAACTTAAAATTTAGTCTTTTGAGGGTGCCGGACTAGCCTTCCCATCCATTGGGAAGTCTGTTGGTTCTGCCACTAGTATCCTCTCTGCCACCTTTCTCTCCCCCTTTCCAGCCATGTTTTTGGCTAAGCCACGACCCTCCCACACCTGAGTGATCTGTGGTCTCTGTGTGTCCTCATTTGTCTCCTTCCAATACATGTCCATAAAATTAATTGTTTAAGAACATGTCACT
>VBSM01000813.1:3368090-3394335 GCA_008086735.1 Cheirogaleus medius | reverse complement strand
TTTTTTTTTTCTTACCTTTTTCAGAACAACTTTTCCATATGCAAACTTGGGTGTGGATGGAGGGATAGGACCTTCTGGTACATTCTTAAACTATAAACCAGAGTATAAAAAGAGAGAAAAGAAAAAAAAGCTGTTAAACCTTCAGAAATATATCCACAGAATTCATTTTTCACAAGGAAGATTAAAAACTCAAACAACAGTGCTAGTGATTTTTGGAAAGGCAAAGGAACAAGCGACTTCTTCCAAAACAGGATCTGGTAAAGTTTTTATTTCTAAGTATGTATCTGTGTTTTAAGCTCCAGGAATCATCCAAATAATTATAGAACAAAAGACTTCAAAACAAAAGAGCAAAAACAAGTAGAGAGAATGACATACACAGACAGCCAGGCGTGGTGGCTCACGCCTGTAATCCTAGCATTCAGGGAGGCTGACGCGGGAGGATCGCTTGAGGTCAGGTGTCTGAGAACAGCCTCAGCAAGACTGAGATCCTGTCTCTACTAAAAATAGAAAGAAATTAGCTGGGCAACTAAAAAAAAATAGAAAAAATTAGCCAGGCTTGGTGGTGCGTGCCTGTAGTCCCAGCTACTTGAGCTTGGGCTTGAGCAAGCTTGAGCTTGCTTGAGCCCAGGCGTTTGAGGTTGCTATGAGCTAGGCTGATGCCATGGCACTCTACTCAGGGCAGTGGAGTGAGACTCTGTCTCAAAAAAGAAAAAAAAAAGAATGACATATACATACACACACACACACACACATTTATAAAGTCAGAAGATCTGGGTCTAAGTCCCAGGTCTTAGAGAAGTCTTTGGCCATCTGGCATTTCAAGTAGGTTGTATTATGATTTCTCAGGATCCTTCCATTTTTCTTTCTTTTGGCTTCCCTTTGTGAAAGAAATAATAAAAACTAATGATTCCAAAAAGATGACAAAAAACTGTTAACAAAGTAAAAGCAACACAATAGTCCCCAACCTTGCTTTTCTCTAAGTTCTATTCCTCAGAGGAAGTCATTTTAAAAATCATTTAATTGTTCCTATTTTGGCTTCTTCTGGTCCCTAAATAATATATCTGTACTGCTATTTCTTGTTTGATTAATTAAATTGATTTATTTAACACATGAGAGCATGGCTCAGTTGTATCACCCAAACTATCTTCCTTTCTTCCTAACGTGGTTATGTTACCATTTTCAGTTTCTCTACTGGTTACCTCTGTAACTTTAAAATAATATCCTAGCCGGGTGCGGTGGCTCACGCCTGTAATCCTAGCACTCTGGGAGGCCGAGGCAGGCAGATCGCTCAAGGTCAGGAGTTCGAAACCAGCCTGAGCAAGAGCGAGACCCCGTCTCTACTAAAAAAATAGAAAGAAATTAATTTGCCAACTAAAAATATATAGAAAAAAAAAATGAGCCGGGCATGGTGGCACATGCCTGTAGTCCCAGCTATTTGGGAGGCTGAGGCAGAAGGATCGCTTAAGCCCAGGAGTTTGAGGTTGCTGTGAGCTAGGCTGATGCCACGGCACTCTAGCCCGGGCAACAAAGTGAGACTCTGTCTCAAAAAAATAAAAATAAAAAAAATAAAATAATATCCTTATACCTCTATTTCTTGGTTCCATCAATAAGGACATTATCCTTTGTGTCCACACTTTTTAAGACAAGGCTCTTTGCATCCCTCCCTGAGCTCTCCGCCCCACTCCCACCTTCATCCATTCAGCTATACTTTTACATTGTCAAGGTTAAAACCATCTGTCCTGTAGCCAAAAGCCCTTCCTTCATCCGTATATTGACTTTGAATTCAAAATCAACCAAGAATGCTCACATTATAATTGTTAATATTATAAATACTGCTTTCTATGCAGCTAAAGGGTGCATACTATGATAGCATGCTCTGTCTTTTCAGCTTTTTGTGTTCTTTCACCCACTCCTGAGGTTTCCAATTGTCTTTCTTTTTTCTGTCTGCCTTTAGGTTGACACCTTTTTAGGTTAGTCCAAATTTCCAAAGATGGTATCGAGTTTCTCCAAACACCCGCTCCCCTCTAGAAAAACTCCCATCTGAAATTCTTAGTCTTCCTGCTCCAAGGGACTGACTCCCCTCTGCACTTGGATGTTCTGAGACTTTCCTTCATTATTCTCCCTCCCGGCTTTCAGCTCCCGTTTCTAGGATGTCATGACTTTCTCATCTCACTGGAGCACAATCTCCAGTAACTTCCCAAGAACTGGTATGTGAGAGGTAAACTTCCCAAATCTCCAAATGTTTATCCAAACTACTTTATCTAGTTTGGATGGGTATAGAATTCTATGTTGAGGCCAGGAGTGGTGGCTCACGCCTGTCACCCCAGTGCTTTGGGAGGCCAAGGTGGGAGGATTGCTTGAGGCCAGGAGTTTGAAAACAGCCTGAGCAACATGGAGAGGCCCCCACCTCTACAAAAAAAGAAAAAATTAGCTGGGCACCGTGGCATATACCTCTAGTTCCAGTTACTCCAGAGGCTGAGGAAGGAGGATCACTTAAGCCCAGGAGTCTGAGGTTGCAGTGAGCTGTGATGATGCCACTGTACTCCAGCCTGGGTGACAGAGCAAGACCTTGTCTCTAAGAAAAAGAATTCTATGTCGAAAATCACCTCCCCTCACAATGTCAAAGATACTATTCTATTATCTTCTATCATCCAGTATGGCTCATGCCAACTTCACTCTTGATCCTTTGAAAGGGCCTGGATTTCTCTCTCTAGAACCATGTATGCTCTTTATTCTCAATGCCCTAAAATTTTCCAACAATGCTCCTGGGTATGTTATCTTTTCTGCACGTATTATGTGAGCAACTCAGAGATCCCTTTCAATTTGGGGAAAATTCTGTATTTTTTTTTTTTTTACTCAGTCCCCATAGGGACCATCAAAAATTGCCAATGCCGACTATACTGGAAGTTGTCATGGCAGGCTACTGGGAAAAGTTTTCAATTAGCAATAATCACGCCTCAGATAAACCTCATTGGCTACGATACTGCCACTGTGCAAAGCTTATATTGTGTCTTTAATATTTTTTCCTCCATTTTTCTTTTCTTATAAGTAACAAGTTGGACATTCTAGACTATTCCTCTACATCTCTTATCTTTTTTTTCCTCCTATTTCCATCTCTGTATTCTGGTTCTAACTTCTAGGAGATTAGTCTTACTTTCTAAGAACTCTTTCTTGTTCTCTAGTGGCTCTTTTTTGAAGGTATCCTGTTCTTATTTCATGGATGTAATATCTTCTCAAATCTCTCTGAAGGATATACATTTGAGAGGTTTTTCTTTGTTTTGCTTAAGATCTCTTCAGCCCCCTGAGTTCTCTGCTGCCTCTAGGGTCATTTTTCTGTTCATTTCATCCTGGTCTTTCTCTTTCCCATTACAGGTTGTACAGTTGTCCCCAAATGTCCTGGCCATCCTCGGGTGTCCATCATGTTTCACAGTAACGCAAATGAACGCACCAGTGTCTGCGCGACCATCTCTCTGTAACAGCCTGCTCTGTGGACAGGAGCAAGGCTTCTTCACTGGGGGGCTTTGTTTTAGGGTGATTTGACAAAGTCAGATGCAACGTGGAAAATCTTTGCTTTAGGGCTGTTTACTTAAAAAAAATTTTTTTTAAAGAAAAAAAACTCTTCTTTTCTCAGGAGAAATTAGTGAGGGAAAAAATCCGCTTATTTTCTGACTGGAAGAATGCCTCACTGATGGACAGTGGGAGGAGGTGAAGGAGTAGAAGATCTGACAGGAAATGTATAAGTAACCTTCCCACTTTCAGCTCTATTACATTTCCATCCTTTGCCACTCCTGTATTTCCAAGACCCTGGCTCTCCAGGGCTCATTGAGACCCATCTGCTCCCTCCTCCCTGTTCCTACAACCCCCTCCCACACTCACTGGGGAATCAAGATTTTCTCATGCTATGTCCTTAGGCACCACTCCTCCCTCCGTCGCCTTCCATTTTCCAGAAATCTTTTGAAATCTCT
The DNA here is from genome assembly GCA_008086735.1 of Cheirogaleus medius. NCBI lineage: Eukaryota > Metazoa > Chordata > Mammalia > Primates > Cheirogaleidae > Cheirogaleus > Cheirogaleus medius. Next base: position 3,390,370 of record VBSM01000813.1, on the reverse strand, counting down.
CATGCATGGATAGCTCCCCTCTTGTTGACTTCACTTAAAAGAAGATTCCTTCTCTTCTCTTATCTTCTTTCTTTATTTATTTTTGGTAAGACAGAGTCTTGCTCTGTCACCCAGGCTAGAATGCACTGTCCTCATCATAGCTCACTGCAACCTCAAACTCCTGGTCTCAAGCGATCCTCCCACGTCAGCCTCCATGCTAGCTGGGACTATAGGCATGCACCATCCATGCTCAGCTAATTTTTCTATTTTTTATAGAGATGGGTCTTGCTCTTGTCCAGGATGGTCTTGAACTCTTGGCCTCAAGCAGTCCTCCCACCTTGGCCTCCCAAAGTGCTAGGACTACAGGTGTGAGCCACTGCGCCGGCCCCTTTCTTATCATTTAGTATCATTTTGGAAGGGAGAGAAGATAAATACATGGTCAGTCAGCTATCTTGTACTGGAAAGTCCTTTGTACTCCTAACATTCTATGAGTCTGTATTTCTGTAAAAATTTAAAAAGATAATATCAAAAGAGATGAATGCGAGGTCAAAGAGCTACTATTGATCTTAGAGCAAGATGCCGTAAGATCTCTCTTCTCAGCTTTCCCTGAAGTCTAGACCGTATCCCTTCTCCTTTTGGACATTTACCCACCCCTGCCTCTTTCACCCCACATTCTTGGCCAATGAAAGCAGAAAACACAAATTCACAGAGAGCGACTTGAGAGCGGTATGATTTGTTTTCTGAGGTCTTCTGTTTACCTGCACATCACAGTGACCACGTCCTATCTAATTTCTACAGCCAAAGTGGATTCCAGTTGAACTAGGACTGCCATCTCTTCTACCACATTAGAAGAAAAAGCCATTGCCTAGATGTTCAACCTACATTCGGCTCCCTTTGATGCAGAGCTCAGGTGCAAGCTCTGTCACCTCATTTACCCAAAGACCTGCACATCTAGTTGTTATTAATACATTTCCTCTTTAGAGAGGTGACTGAGGAGCTTGCTCAAGATTAAGCTAACGACGAGGGAAGGAGCTGGTATTGTGACCCCACGTCTAGTGTTATCTTCACTGCTCCTTCCTGCCTCCTTCTTGTTGTAACACTAAAAGAATTGAAAGTATCTCCACCCATCATTCCAAACAGAAAACCCCACAAAACCTTTTTTCTTCTAGTTTTTCTCCTAGACCCTGCCCTTGCATACACGTGTAATGTAAATTTAAGAGATCATTTTATAATTTGCTACTGCTGCTTACCAAAGGCACTTTTAGCATGGCCAAACATTGATCAATAATTTTATTTATGGCCGGGCATGGTGGCTCACACCTGTAATCCTAGCACTCTGGGAAGCCGAGGCGAGAGAATCGTTTGAGCTTAGGAGTTTGAGACCAGCCTGAGCAAGAGCAAGATCCCGCCTCTATTTAAAAAATAGAAAGAAATTAGCTAGGCAATTAAAAAAAAAATATATATATATGTATATAAAATAGCTGGGCATGGTGGCGCATGCCTGTAGTCCCAGCTACTCGGGAGGCTGAGGCAGGAAGATCGCTTGAGCCCAGGAGTCTGAGGTTGCTGTGAGCTAGGCTGACGCCACGGCACTCTAGCCCAGGTGACAGAGCAGGACTGTCTCAAAAAAAAAAAAGTACTTCTCTGTGCCAGGTCCCGTGCTTGGTACTGGAGATAGAAACTGCTCCTAGTCTGGAGGGTCAGAAATATGTGTAAACAAGGTGCATGAACACACTATGAACAGTAGTGTATTAAAGATTTCTACACTATAAGATAGTGATAGAAAACAAAATGTGACAACTCTACTGAGAGATGGCTCGAAGAGGAGAAGACTCCTCAGAGAAGGTAACTGAGGTATGTCTTCATGTTCCAGGTGGACAAAGGCAGAGAAAACAGTCTGTGCAGAGACCAGGAGGTAGAAACAGCACTGTCCTGTCCACAGAATTTTATGTAGCTCCACTTTAAACCCAAAGAGCCAAGTATAAGAAAAGAAGAATTGAAAGATGAAGCTGGAAAAATACAGGAGCCAAGTCATGGGAGTCACCCACCCAGATCAGTATTTTGGAGAAACCACTCTGGAAGATGGATTAGAAAGGCCAAGTCTATACGATGAAGAGACCAGTGTTACAAGTGCACAGGCGGCACTTTAAAAGACTATCCAACATTCATTAAGTAATATTCCCTTTCTCATCTTCCATTGTTAGACATACAACACTGTGTCCCCACCGGCACCATGCATCAGCAAGAGATAGCTGGTGTCTGCCCACTGAGCCAATGTCACTCCAGTCATAAACAAAGGACAGTCAGCCAGTGTAGACTGACCCTGAGTCAAGTTCCAAACTTCATTAGGCTTTTGATGTACTTAAAATCACTGTGGGTCTTCTTCCATTCCCACTCTCCCAGCCAGCCCCCATGCCACCTTGGGGAATCCTAGAATCCACTATAATTTTCAAGGTCTTCAACTACTGCTTGATTAATTTCTGCAGAGTGACCCGTCTCCAAGAAGCCAGCCACACTTGATGGAATCTCTATAAAGAACGGGAACAAGACTCTTGAAATGGGTTTTAAAATTTATTTGAAAGCATATAAAAATAAACTCACCACTGCTCATCTCAGGAATCTGTAGGGAGGAGGAGGGCGTTGCCTTATAGTTTAATGGTTCGAGGTCAAAGTGTTAACCATGTCTGGTTGAGTTTTACCCACACCAAAGAGACTACCTTAGAAAACGCAAATGTCACGAGTCTGTCATGCCTTGACGATTCATACGAAAAGAGCTGCCTGGAGCCTTCACCACTCAGCACTGGCCCGTGCAGCCTGCTGGGACGTTATCCTAGGAGTCGCCATCGGTGAAAGACAATGTCCATCACCGCCTCATGTACTCTTGAGATTGATTAAAAAGGAGACAGATTCCACTTTTTAAGTCTTTGGTGAAGGAAGGAGGCAAGTAGAGCTATTTATGGGGATATTTACTATCTAATTTCCCTTCCTTAATGCAAGCCAATATTTCAAATACCATTTAACAAATCAGCCCCAAACTTTTTCGCACCAGAGACTGGTTCCACGGAAGACAATTTTTCCAGGGACTGGGCAGGGGCGGTGGGGGGATGGTTTCCAGATGATTCAATCATACTATATTTATTGTGTACTTTATTTTTATTATTATTGCCTTGTCATTTGCCACTCACTGATAGGGTTTTTTTGGAGACAGAGTCTTGCTCTGTTGGCTGGGAGAGTGCCGTGGCGTCAGCCTAGCTCACAGCAACCTCAAGGTCCTGGCTCAAGCGATCCTCCTGCCTCAGCCTCCTGAGTAGCTGGGACTACAGGCATGTGCCACCATGCCCGGCTAATTTCTTCTGTTTTTAGTAGAGATGGGGTCTCGCTCTTGCTCAGGCTGGTCTCAAACTCCTGAGCTCAAGTGATCCTCCCACCTCGGCCTCCCAGAGTTCTAGAATTACAGGTGTGAGCCACTGCGCGCCGGGCCACTGATGGGGTTTTGATATGAGTCTGCAAGCGATTGATTTATTAAGGTCTCTGTGCAGTCAAACCTCCCTGCTAATGATAATCTGTATTTGCAGCTGCTCCCCAGTGCTAGCATCACTGCTTTTAGCTCCACCTCAGATCATCAGGCATTAGATTCTCATAGGGAGCATGCAACCTGGATCCTTCACATGTGCAGTTTATAATGGGATTCATGCTCTATGAGAATCTAATGCCACCACTGGTCTGACAGGAGGCAGAGCTCAGGGAGTGGCACAATGGGGAGTGTCTATAAATACAGATGACGCTTCACTCGCTCGTCCTCACCTCCTGCTGTGTGGCCCAGTTCCTACCAGGCCATGGCCAGTATCAGTCCTCCACCTGGGGTTTGGGGACTGCAGAGCTAAGTGAATGTCTACAAAATTTTATAAGAAAAGCCCACTGAATCTTTTAAAGCCTGCCTCAGCCTCTCGAGTAGCTGGGACTACAGACATGCACCACCATGCCCGGCTAATTTTTTCTATATATGTTTTTAGTTGGCCAATTATTTTCTTTCTATTTTTAGTAGAGACGGGGGTCTCACTCTTGCTCAGGCTGGTTTCGAACTCCTGACCTCCCAGAGTGCTAGGATTATAGGCATGAGCCACCGCACCTGGCCAGCATCTCACTCTTAAGTGCTGGTACTTGCTGGTCAAACACCTCCACCTGGATGTCCCCAGAGGCATCCTGAGCTGAACAAGCCCAAAGTGACCTTGCTTCCCTCTCCCTGCCTATGTTCCTCCTCTGCAATCCTCTATCTTAGCTGCTGACACCAGTATCCACCTAATTATCCAACTAAGGTTACAACCTGGACAGATCAACGATGCCTCACTCTCTCTCACATCTGCGTTCAGTTGCTCACCAAGTCCTACCAATCTTACCTCCTAAATATTTTTCAAATCTATTGCTTCCTCCCCACTCCCTGCTTCCCTGCCATCATCTCAGGCAGGTTACTGCAGCAGCTGCCTAACTCATCTTCTGCATCCAGAAATGCCCCAAGGGAAGGGTCCTAGAGGTGTGTTTATATTGGCATATGTTTTTGTAAATTTGGAAAAGTAATTAATTTGACCACAGCAGGCTAAGACCCTTGTCTCTTTCGGCTCCAGCTTCCCAGTGTCACATGTCCTCATAGGCTTTACACTACAGGCATCTTTGGGATCTAACTGAGGAGCAGGTGAAGTGAAGATTTATTTAATTTGTGTGTAGGAGGATATATTTATATGGCTCACTGCTGCCTCTATGAGTAGGTAAGTTATTGCTAATGGATTATCCCTATCACCCAATATGCAGACTCGCTTAGCATCACAGAGCAACACAATCATGCCCTGAGACACGCAGCTCCAGAAGTATGTGGGTTGTGGAGGAGAAACAAGGTTTGAAATGTATGGGGCCAGACCTGTCTGCGGAAATTTCTTCCAAATATTACTGCTCATATATGAAAGAACTTGAGAGGTATTTTCCTAATTTTGATAACAATCCTAAACATTTATATAATGTTATCAACAACAAAATGTGAAGCTTTTCTTTTTTAACTGTCAATACTAAACAAATTTTAGTCGGCCATGCTAAAGTGAAAGATTTCTATTCTCTCTAAAAAAAAAGATTTACAAACATTGTCGCCATCTGAAGAGACAACAAAACAGCTAAGAGAAAGGAAGGAAAGAAGGACGGCAGAGGTGTTTTCAAGCAGTTAATAAATCCAAAGTATGTTTTTTTTAAAAAACTGCGATGTTTGTGATATTGTAATAGTGTGATAACTTTAATCTTTTAAACTTTTTGTTATGGGCTGAATGTCTGTGTCCCCCCAAAATTCATATGTTGAAATCCTACCCCCCGATGTGATGTTATTACAATGTGGGGCCTTTGGAGTGGGATCAGTGCCTTATAAAAGAGACCCCAGAGAGCTCTTTAGCTGTCTTTACCCATGTGAGGATACGACTAGAAGTTGGCAGTCTGCAACTTGGACAATTGCCCTCACCAGAACCTGACCATGTTGACACACTGATCTTGGATGAATGACTTCCAGCCTCCAGAACTCTGAGAAATAAGTTTCTGCTGTTTATAAACTACCCAGTCTATAATACTTTGTTATGGAAGCTCAGTCTAAGACACTTGTAATCTGTAATGATTTCTTTACTCATTGTAAATATGCATTCATTTTTGTTGCTTTACCCAATAACCATTCTGAAATGCATATCCGACTATATCATTTTCTTCCTTAACACATTTCAAAGGCACCTATTACCTATCATTCAAGCTCCCTAACGTGGCATTTTCAATAGCATTTATTTTCTTGGTAATTAATGTAGGAGATAATGTCACCTGTACATTAGAAGAAAGTATGGGGTGATGGTTTATACTAGAACAGTGAGAAGAGGAGATAATCAGGGGCAAAAAGAGAACTAGAGATGGTTAAAGATCCAAGTGAGACTGGAAGTACAAATCCCTGTCCCAGCCCATCCACACTGAGGTTTAAAATCCCCCTCCTGGCTCTGGTGCTGGAATGTGACGGTCGAAATGGTCCCAGCAGTGGTCTGTAGGGCAAGCCCTCTTGAACAGCTACATATAGAGGGGTCACGGGTGGTGGTGTAAGACTATCACAGCCATCAACCAGAAGAATCAGGGAATGTCAAGAAAAGGGTGAGGGGTTTCCAGGGTAGGCGAGAGGAGGAAATAGTAGCTAGAAGTATGAGAAAATAAAAATGTAGGCTTATGATCAGGCAAAATATGCAGCGATATTTTATGCAACAAATGACATGACTATCTGTTTTCCATATTAGGTACAGAACAGCTCACTATTTCAGAAAGAAAATTATTCTTTTTTGTTTCATTTTCAAGACAGGGTCTCACTCTGTCACCCAGGCTAGAGTGTAGTGGTATCATCATAGCTCACTGCGACCTCCAACTTCTGGGTTCAAGGGATCCTCCAGCCTCAACCCCTTGAGCAGTGGGACTACAGGTGCCATGCCTGGGAAGTTTTTAAATTTTTTGTAGAGACAGTATCTTATTATGTTACCCAGGCTGGTCTCAAACTCCTGGCCCCAAGCAATCCTCCTGCCTTGGCCTCCCAAAGTGCTGGGATTACAGGCATGAGCCGCTGTGCCCAGCCAGAATTATTCTAAAAATAAACCTACCAGAAACTCCACTCCTAGATATACACCTAAAGGAATGGAAAGCAGAGACTTAAACAGATACTTGTACCTTGATGTTTAATGTAGCATTATTCAAATAACCAAAGATGGAAACAATCTAAATGTTCATCAGCGGATGAATGAGATGAATAGATAATCAAAATGTGGTATATCCCGCACAATGGAATGTTACTAAGCCATTAAAAGGGTGAAATTCTGATACATGCTACAACATGAACCTTGAAAACACTATACTAAGTAAAATAAGCCAGACACAAAAGGATAAATATTATATGATTCCACTTATATGAAATATCTAAAATGGGCAAATTCACAGAGACAGAAAGTAGACCAGAAATTACCAGAGGCTGGGGGATCAGGGGAAGGGGGAGTTATTGCTTAATGATTACAGAGTTTTTGTCCGAGGTGAAGAAAAAGCTTGGAAACAACATTATGAATATAATTAATGCCACTGAATTTACAAAAATATGGTTAAAGTTGAAAATTCTATTTTATAAATATTCTACCATAATTAAGAAAACTAATAACATACCAAAAAGCATTGAATTGTGTACTTTAAATGGGTGAACTGTATGGTATATGAACTATATCTCAACAAATCTGCTTAGACAATAAATAGATAAACCTGAAGTGGGGTTTGTGAAATAAAGCAAAAGCCTATAACAGGCATTATAATCAATTCAGGTAAATCAGCAGTAGAGGAGACATGAAAAGTAAACATGGATCATTAACTCTAGTCTAGAAAAAACTATAGGTGTGCATGCCATTCTGTAACAAGACACCCTTTGAGTCTGGACACCAGATAAGAACTAATAGGATGGCAGAGGAATACCTCTGCTCTAATTTTCTTGGGAGCAACTGAGCAATGGTAACTGCTGCAGCTACTGAAGGTAGCTGCCCACAGATGCTTTGAGGATAAGGGGACACAGTTTCCAGAAAAGTATTTAACTCCAGTTTGAAAATTTAGAATGAGACAAGTAAACAAAAAGAATAGTAAAAATAGCTCCTATGCATTATTCCCTGAGAAGAAGTGCTAACCCTACTGCACAGATACAGAGGCAGGGTACCTTGCACACTGAGAGTGTTGGAGTTGAGACTTAAGTCTTGTTCTGTCCCTCTCCAAAGCTTGTTCACTCTGTGACTCTGTCCCTCACACAATGCCAGGTGACTCCTTTAAAAAAAAAAAAATCTCTGGGAGGCCGAGGCGGGCGGATAGCTCGAGCTCAGGAGTTCGAAACCAGCCTGAGCAAGAGCGAGACCCCGTCTCTACTATAAATAGAAAGCAATTAATTGGCCAACTAAAAATACATAGAAAAAATTAGCCGGGCATGGTGGCGCATGCCTGTAGTCCCAGCTACTCAGGAGGCTGAGGCAGAAGGATCGCTTGAGCCCAGGAGTTTGAGGTTGCTGTGAGCTAGGCTGACGCCACGGCACTCACCCTAGCCTGGGCAACAGAGTGAGACTCTGTCTCAAAAAAAAATAAATAAATAAAAAAAAATAAAAATAAAAAAAAAAAATCTAAGATTGGTGAAAGAGGTATCAAATTGCATATTTGCCATTTATTTAAAACTTGCTTGAAAGCTGATTCATTCTATATGGGGGAACCCTTTAGTAAGAAGGATGCTTAAAGACAAAAATTCAAATTTATCTCTTCTGTGAGTCCCTCCACTGTAGGACCATGATATATTAATATTAATCACTTATTTCTAGCATTCAGCACAGAAATTTAAGACTGATGCTAAATATACATTTGTATAATGATTAAGCAGATGAGCTCACAGGTCTCAGAAAAATTATTTGTGCAAGGAGTTCCCTGTGCTCTGAAGGTGTTAACATTTGTGAATAACAAATTCTGGGGAGTTTGGGGGGTATTTCATAGGGGGCAAGTAAATCTCTGCCACTAGCTTTTTGTTGACAAACATTCCCATGGAAAACATTCAGAAAAATTGGACAAGATAAAATATCTGTTTGAAAGCATCAGAAAGCTACCAAAGCAGAAAGGAATTAAGCGGTTATAATTCCACAAAAATAAAACAAAACAAGAAAACAGAAAATGCTGTGACATGAGTCTGACAATTGGTACCAGTTTTCCCATCAAGGTATTTGTCAATTCACAAAGGCCTGCTGAGAGGCTAGAAGCTGATCACAACTTCTGGGAGTCACACGAGGCTGGGAAGATAAAAACTGAACATCAGAGATCATCAGGGAGGAAGAACCCTGGTGAACACTTTAGGCTCTCTGTTGAGATCCCTAAGAAATAGACCAGCCCGCACAAAGATAGAAGCCCAGTTGTTTCAAATTAGCTTAATCCTTGATTGCATTAAGATGACCTGTCTCTACTCTAACTGCTTGTTAGAAACAAAAGTAAATCTCCTTTGGAATAAAAAAATATATTGCCTAAATTATCTCTTTTTAAAAATTTTATTAGTTTCTGAATGAGGACCCCCCCCAACATATTGGAGACAACACTATCTGATCAAAAACTAAGAGAAAAAAAAAAACAACCAATGAAACAGACCCACAAAATATTATGGTATTGGGATAATCTGAAAAAGCCTTAAAATAATGGTGAGAAACATATGCAATAAGATTAAGAATTTCAGCAGAGAAGTGGAAACAATTTTTTTTAATCTAATGGAAGTTCTAGAACTGAATAATTTCAATAATTGAAATTAGGACTACAATATGGGTTTAACTTAGTCACAGATGAAGAAAGGATTAGCAAACTAGAAGATATGTCAGAAAAAAAATCTAGACTACAGTATGGAGAAGGGGGAAAAAGGGTAGAAAAAACATGGAAGAGCTTAAAATATATATGGAACACAGTGAAAAGGTTTAATACACAAAATTGGTGTCCCAAGGTGGGAAAATGGGGTCAACATAACGTTTGATGAGATAATCGTCAAGAATTTTCTAAAATCCACAAAAGTAATAATGTCATAGATTTAGGAAGCTCAAAAATCCTCAAACAAGATGTATATAAGGAAAACTATGCTTAAGCACACAATAGGAAAATTTCTGAAAACTAAATTTGAAGAGAAAACCTTAAAAGCAGCTAGAGAAAAAAAATGACCTATTAGTATCAAAGGAACAAAAATAACAGACAGCTGATTTCTCAAAAGAAATGATGGAAGTCATACAACAGTGGAATGATATCTTGAAAGTGCTGATAAAAAATAACTGCATAAACTGATTAAAAAAATAAAAAGTAACTCTAGGAATAGCTTAGATATAACATCTAGCTAAGCCATGTCTAGATTCTTCACCCTCAGAAAATGTGTGAGATAATAAATGTTTACTATATTGAGCTAGTAAGTTTTGGAGTAATTTGTTACATAGCAATAGATAGGGGAGAAAACAAACCTCTCTTGAAAATTCATATCCACAATCATTCTTCAGATATATTCGCAGCCAAAATTCATACTACTTCTGTGGTACAAAAACCCTCAACCTAAGATTTTAAAGTCTAAACTGTAGTGGTCCTTGGTACTGGCCAGAAACAAATGCTAATTCTCTCTAGAAGAATACACCTCCACCCCAAATCTCAAATAATTCCTAAAGATAAAGATCCAAGAAACTGAACTCACTGTCAAAATCATAACACACAAAGAAACAAGGTGTCATGAGGAAGAGCTCACAGAAACAACAAAAAGAAGAATGAGACACAAAGTCTTTGCGTACTAGAATTATCGGATAAAGACATATAACAGAAACATCTTTAATATGCTTAATAAAAGAAGAGTATGTATATATAAGGAAATAGCAAGGGAATTTTAAAATATCCAAGTGGAATTAGAAGTGCCAATGTGCACTTTGAGAATAAAAAATATAATTCAATGAAAAGGTTTAACCCCAGAATTTATAACTGCTAAAGGGAAAACAACAGAATTGAAGAACATATCTGAAGATATTCCAAATGCCATGCAAAGAGAAAAAGAAACTGAGACATGGAGGCTAGAATCAGGTCTAGCAAACATCAAATAGGAGTTCCTGAAAAAAAAGAGAGAGAATAGGGTAGAAACAAATATTTAAAGAGATAATAGCTTGAACTTTTCAGGACTAGTGAAAAAGATACCAAACCACAGATTTCTAAGTTCCAAAACTACCAAGTAGGATAAATAAAAAGAAATTCACACTTAGATTCATCATACACAAACTACAACATCAAATATAAAGGGAAAATCTTTGAAGCTGCCAGAGAAGAAAGACAGAATACCTTCAAAGGAGTGACAGAGTAGAGTTAACTGATTTCTCAAGAGCAACAATACAAGGCAGAAGTCAGTACACAGAGAGAAAATCATCAGTCTAGAAAAACTATATTTTGAAAATGTAGGTGAAAAAAAAATTTTCAGACAAAGAAGAATTAAGGTAGCTCACACAATAAATGAAATTTTAAAGGATAAACTTCAGAAGGAATGATGTCAGATGGAAAGATTGAACTGCGAGAAAGAATAACAAACAAAGAAAATGTGGTACTAAGACAAAGGTACTAGACCTTTGTCCCAAACTGTGGATTTGTATATCTAATACCCACTCTAAATCTCCACCAGGACATATATTAGAAAAGTCAAACTTACTGCATCCAAAACTGAACTCCTGATCTTCCCCCACATAAATTGCACCTCCATCCTTTGAGTTGCTCAGGTCAAACACCTCAGAGATACCTTAATTCTACTCTCTTTCACACTCCACATGAGAAAATGCTATTAGCTTTACTTCCACAGTATAGTCTGAATTCGACTAGTTTCTGCTACCTTCATAGGCCACAAATCGCCTCTCACCTAAATGGCTGCCAAAGCCTTCTAAGTGGTCTTCCTGTTCTACCCTCGTCCTGCTTCCCAGAGTCTAGTTCCAATGTGGCAGCTGGAATAATCCTTTATCTGCACTGCTCAACTCTACAACAGATCCGCATGTCGCTCAGAATAAAAGCCAACATCTCACAATGGTCTATAAGGCCCTGTATGATCAGTTCCCCACTTACCTCTCTGACCTCATCCCCTACTTCTTCTTCTCTCTCTTGTTTACCGAGTTCCAGCCACACCGGCCTCCTTGCGAGTCTTTAAGAATGCCATGCACTTTCTCACCTTCTCACTGGCTGAGGTCTACCTGGAATGGAATGTTCTAGCCCTGGACATCCCACATGGCTCTCTCACCACCTTAAAGTCTTTGTTCAAGCTTCACCTTTTCAAGGAGGTCCAGATATATCAAGCAGCTAAAACCACACCTGGCACACAGAGGGGCACTTGATACATATTTATTAAATCATTTGTGAATAAATGAACCATGTGGGTAAAATGAAACACTATCTGAAACTATTATAGTACTGCCTTATAGGTTTTATTTTTTAAAGAGACCACTATAAGTACATGACGACTAAACTCAGAGAACTACAATATATGACAATGATAACAAACACGTCAAGAGGGATGTAACCGGAGTTACAGTGAGTTAAAGAGGAACCTGATATGGAGGAAGTAAAGATACTGATTCATTTTAAACTTTTATAAGTTAAAACTGCACGTTAAAGTTTCTTGAGAGTCAGACACAAGGAGTCCATATTGCATGAACTTATTTATAATATATGAAGTCCAAAGACAATCAAAACTAATCTATGGTGACAGAAGTCAGGATAGTGGTTAACTCAGGGGCGTGTGTGTGTGTTAATGACTACAAAGGAGCATGAGAGGGGATTCTGGGGTGCTGTGTGTTGGTTACAGGGCTGTGTTCACTGTGTCTAAATTCACTGAGCCGTACATACTTATGAGTTGTACTTTTCAGACGGTATGTATGTTACACTTCAAGGGGTAACTACTAAAAAAATTAAAATACAGTGGATAACTTCCAAACCAGAAGAGAAGGAGTTAAAGAAATAAGAAGAAAAAAAGAAAATCCCAAACAACCCAAAAGAAAATAAAGGTAAGAAAAAACAGAACAGGTGGACAAATAAAAATGATAAAACAAGATGATTAAAATTAATCTACGTGTATCAAGAATTACAATGAGCAAGAATGAACAAATGTACCATTTAAAAGACAAAAAAATTCCAAACTAGCTATTTTAAAAATTCAGCTATATCTTGTTTATAAGGGACATATGTAAAGAAAACAAAGGATATAAAAAAGGTTGAAATTAAAACACTGGGAAACACAGACCAAATAAATATTAACCAAAAGAATGCAGTAAGCTATATTAATTAATAACAGACAACAAGGACTGCAAGGCAAAAAGCATTATTAGAGATAGAGGGCTACATAATCCCTCTACTATTAAATACTAAAGGATTTAATTCTCAATTTGCATACCCAATAATATAACCTCAAAAACTGACAGAACCATAAGGAGACATACATGAGAACAACTCTCAATAAATAATAGAATACACTATAAAAAATTAGGAAGCATATCAAAGACATCAATGGCACCATTAATAAACTTAATCTAATGAACATATATACAGAATATTATACCCAACAACTATAAAATATACATTCCTTCCAAGTACACATTGACTATTTATTAATATTGGTATACATCAGGCTCTAAGACTAGGCTCAACAAATTTCAAGGGATTAGTATCATACAGACTACATTCTCTAACCACAATGCAAATATGTCAGAAATCAACAATCTAGAAAAATACTTATTTTTAATAATTGCAAAACACACTTCTGAACATTTCAAGGATCAAAGAGAAATCAAAATAGGCATGTTTAGAAGTAAACAATAATAAACACACTGCATATCAAAATTTATGAGCTGGTGCTATAGCAGAACTTGAAGGAAATGTACAACCTTGAATATTTATATTAGAAAAGAAGAAAGTCTGGATTAAAAAGCTAAGCTTCAGATAAAGGCAGGAAATAATAAAGATCTAAACAGAAAGCTTTGAAACAGAGAACAAACGTGCAAGAGAGAACTTGGGAGACAGTACTATAAATTCTGCAGAGATTAAACTCATAATAAAAAATAAAATGAGCAACATTTGCACAATACATGTGAAAATTTAGATGACATGGACAAATTTTAAGAGTAGTTCAGTCTAGATAGAATTTTTCTATTTGTTTAGAATATACCATAATACAAATTTTAATGCTTATGCTTAAAAATGAGACTATATGATACTTAAAAAAAAAATCACCCCATTTGTAGGCAGAAAACCTTTGTTTTTTAACTTCAAAACTCAGGTGACTGAGCAGAAAAACTGTGGGTTTTTCTTTGAACCCACAGCAGAGACAGGAAACCCCACCTGGGTGCATTAGGTGCCCCAAAGGGTTACAATGCTAGCAGAATTAAGCATCTCAGGTGCAGGCCAGAAGGAAACAGCGATCACTTGCCCCAAATAGAACAATGAAGCATGACTGACGGCTCACATTTGCACCGTGCTTCACAGTGTCCTCAGATTTCTTTTCCCTACATACTTCAGCTCTTTAAGTAGACATACATTTTCTTACCTTTAAGACAAATAATAGTAATGCCTACCACTTATTGGACATTCACATGTCAGAGACTGTTCTGGATGGCTCATATATGTTCTTTTTAATCCTTACAACACAACCAGGTGCTGTAGTCCCAGCCTTATAAATTAATAGATCAATAGAGTAACTTGCCCATAGGTGGGGCCAAGATGCAAAGCCAAGTTTAGCTGAGGCTCCCTCCATCCATCCTCTTAAACATGGAGGCTCCAGGCAAGAAGTTGTCTAGAGAGCCACAGTGAGTTCAAGGCAGGCTCTGGCCAAGACCAGCCCACCATGGCCTGCAGGAAGCACCTACCTTCTGGATAACATTTCGCAGAACAAAATACTTGTCAGTAAGGTCCCCAGCCTCGCTCAGGGGGGCATCATAGTCGTAGCTGGTGGGCTGTGCTGCATAGGGTGTGTTGGCCCCTAGAAGACAAAAACATGCACTAGTTACTACTGATGGGCCTGCGCTGGGACAGGTTCTCTGGGATCCCTGGGCTCAGCATTGCAGAGAGAGAAACGTAAAAGACACAGTAAAACCACTTTTTGAGAGGCATAGCTGTGGTCCTCAGGATGCAAGGTTTAGAGGAATAAGTTTCTTCCTACAGGTAGCATTTGCCAAGAACCTCGGAGTTTTCAAAGCACTTTTCTCACCTACTGTCTCTGTGGATGCTCACAGCTGTGATCCTAACAGACATCATCCCACCGGACAAGCAGAGAATCTGAAGCTCCCCACAGAAATCCGCTAATATCTCACAACCGGTAGCGGCAGGGCTTGTGACATGACTCCACAACTCTGACTCTTAACTCCGCAATCCTTGATCTTTCTCGTGTCCTGAAACTGTGCGGCACAGGTAAGGTCAGTGGTGAAGACACAGGTGACCGGGCCAACACTCGGCAGAAAACCGAGGGGTTGTCAGACCAAACAAAGTGGGAGATGACGGCGCACTGAGATTCAAACACGGCCCTGAGGCCCCTGTAATACCTGCAGAGTGTAGGGGGGCTGTGGTGTGCCTCTTGGAACCCCCTTCAGGACAAAGGCACACACCCAGTACCCCAGCTGCGAGGGCTGCTGGCTGCTGACATCTCTCAGATGTGAACCTCTGCTGAGCTGCCTCACCCAGAGTTACAACCCTCCAGGGATAGCCTGTATCCAACAACTGCCCAGCGTGCCTCAAAGGGCCATCCCAGCTGCAGAGCTCCCTCTGGGGTTGGCTGAGGCCACTTGTGAAACTGCATCACAGCCCGACTTCTCCCTCCGCCTCCCACACACTGTTATAGGTGTTGCTCTGGAGAGCACACCCAATAAACATCCTGCCTGGTAATCTCGGAGTCTGTTTCCCTGGGAACTTGACCTACAACAAAGACCAATGAATAGTGCCAGTACTGAAAAATCAAAAGGATTAGAAAAGCAAACAACCCTGCAATTATCGTCCAAGGGGCAAAGTCTGGACCAGAGGCTCCTAACCTTGTGGCAGATGATGCTCACAGGCATGAGGCTGTCTGCAATATTGGTCAATACTTTGAAAACTTAACTCTGCATGAAAGTCATATAGAAAACTTATTAAAACAAACTGCTAAGCCCCAGTCTGGAGATTCTGATTCAGCATGTCTGGGGTGGGGCCTGAGACTCTGCGCTTCTAACAGGGCCCCAGGTGGTGCTGATGCTGCAATCTGGGGACCAGCAAGGCTTTGTGCCTTTCTCTTCTGCAGAGAGCATTGTGCAATGCTAGCGTGTAAGAATGAAGTTATTTTAGAATAGTCTTTTGTCCAACCTAATTTGTAAGTCAATGAGGGACAAAATATGACAGTTCACCTATGACTAGTAATAAAATTCCTTAGACACAGTACACAAATGATGGAGCCACCTTGGGTGACCCTACTGGTGGTGAAGTTGACAGATGAGAGAGGCTGAGGATCAGGTCAGCCCTCAAAGATTTATTCATTAGTTCTCTGCACAGAATCTACATTTCAAAAGACTTGGACTGCTCAGACAACTGAATTGATGTGGTCATATTACTTTCCCCCATTTCTTATTAATCAGAGACAGCTGACAATCAACAGGTCCACCTGTCTTAGGGGATGCATAGGTTAAAACACATCTCTACCCTTGAGACACAGAGAAAAATAAAACCACATCCCTTGCTGCAAGGCACACACCTTCTTTGTGGTCCTTCTGCTACTGCTAATGTGGTAGTGACTGTGCTCCCCTGTGTTTCTCGCTCCCCCCTGAACTGTGTGCACCTCAGGAGCTGAGGCTGCACCTCCCTTGCCCTCGAGTCCCCAGCCAGAGCCAGGCACAGAGGAGGAGCCCAACGAGCAGTGGCCACGTTGAGATGAACAAGTGTGACTTCCAGAAACAAAACTCTACAGGCTGAGGGAGCCCGGGCTGGGAAGCCGGCCAGTGGGTTCAAGGGTGGACTGGGAGACTAGGTCTCTGTTCTAGCTCTGCCAGTGGACTCTTGCTCGGCATGTTCTCAGACCACCGCAGGGCAGCACCACACAGAAATGGTGCACGCTCAAGCCTGCTCTGGCCACCTGGGAAGGTGTGAGGTAGAAAGGCCAAAGAAACGGCGAGACTTCTCACTCCTCAACTCTCCGCATTGTGAGAGAAGCACAGGAGAGCCTGGCTCCTGCAGGCAGCCACACGCAGGCGTGCAGTAGGAGGCACCCCCTGCACAAGCGCGTGCACCTCTCCTCTGGGAAGCTGGCCTGAGGAACAGCTGCTAAGAAGAGAAGCAGAGACTGGCCCTCCCTCACCTCCATATAGAGACTGGGCAAAAAGGCAGGTGCAAAGAGGCCTGGCAGAACACAAGCGGGGCTGGCGTGGGGGTGGCTCTGGGGCTTCAGGATGCAAGGGGTTGTCCAAAGAGCAGTGACTCTAGCTCACCAAGGCCTGAGTTTGAGTACCGGCTCTTCTTACCAGCTGAACAGGAAATGTGTGGACTTTATTTTTTTTTTTTTGCACTCAGCTATTCTTACCTATAAAGTGGTGTCCATAATATCCCTAGCCTAGATGAGACTGATATGAGGACTAAATAAGAAAATAGAGGCAGAAAAGAGACTTCTATGGATTATGGCAGGGGAGAGAATTAAGGACAACTTCTATTTTCTGAGCAATGGTTTTTATATCATCTACATTTTTTTTCTAAGAAGAATATGTTGTTTTAAGTAAAGCAGGAAGATTTTAAAAAATTGTTTCATGAACTGTAAAGTTCCAAAAAATATCAGTCTTTATTCCTAGATGGGATGATTGGCCTCGATTTCATCAACAGCAGCTAGGTGGAATTCCTATCCACTGCGTGAAAGGCACTACCACGTCTCGTCTAACTGTTTCTAGTGAGAAGACAGATATGCACAGAGGATCTAAAATGTCAATCACCAACCTTGGCACACTGTTATCTTTTAAGCAGTGACAGTTGAGTTTTGCAGTATCTTCATTTCTTGGCTCTAATAATAGTAATAAAATTGATAATGCTTGTAAGCAATGGCCCGTCCCAGCCTGCAAAGAAGATAGCAGCCCAAAGGAGAATCTTCACTAAGACTTGATAACATCCAATTTCAGATCCTGAGAGATTTAGGGCCAAACTATCCTCCAAAACTCAACAGTAGGGCAACCTAAATGATTCAGAGAGAAAAATGCAGATGTGGAGAAGAGGTGAGGAATGAAACTTAGAGAAAAGCCAACATGGCATAATTTGTCACAAAAATCAGTGACAATGCAGAAAAATCTGCCATAATTTTTCCCACCAAAAAACTATATACACAAGAATGTAAAATGGTGCAGCTGCTTTGGAAAACATCATGGCAGCTCTTCAAAACTCTAAACACAGAGTTACCATATGACCCAGCAATTCCACTCCTTGGTACACATCCAAAAGAACTGAAACAGGAATCCAAATACTTGCACATCAATGTCCATAGCAACATTATAGCCGAAAAGTGGAAACACCCCACACGTCCCTCAACTGATGAATGGATAAATATCGCACACTAACACAACAGAATATTGTTCAGCAATAGAAGAGTGAAGTACTGATACATGCTACAACATGGACAGACCTTGAAAACACTGGGCTAAATGAAAGAAGTCAGGCACAAAGACCACATACTATATAAAATGTCCAGAATAGGTAAATCCACAGGAATACGGAGTAGATCAGTGATTTCCAGGAGTTGGGTCAAAGCAGAATGTAGAATAACTGCTAATAGGGATGGAGTTTCTCTTTGGGGTGATAAAACATTCTGGAATTTGATGGTGGCAATGGTTGCACAACTTTGTGAATATACTAAAAACCACTAAATCATACACTTTAAAATTGTGAATTTTATGATATGTAAATCATATCACAACAAGATGTTAAAAAAAAAAAAAAAAGACCACGGCAGAATATCTGAACAAAGAAGCCACAGTCTCAGACCACGACTGAAGCCTGCCCAACCAGCCTGGTTTAAAACAATAAGGCTCTAAATGCTCAAGTTATGATCCTTAAAAAATTTTTTTAAAATTATATACGTAATTCTTATATATTAGAAAATTTAGAAGACAAACAAAAATAGAAAATAAAAATTGTCTATGGGCACACCCCCTCAAAGTCAGTCAACAGAAACATTCTAGCATAAGCTTTCTACAAACAGATGTTAAATTGCTCTTACCATTCCAATAGCCAAAATTGGTCCCACCCATAAACATGTACCTACAAGAAAACAAGAGAACACATAGTACTTTATTGTGAGCCCACAGCTACGGAAAGCTCCCTCCCCGAAGGCAATGAACACTCACAAGTTCACATTTGCCCCACGGGCAAGCATATCATTGAGGGAGGAAGCCACATCTTCAGATTTGACTGTCGAGTGAGGTGCGCCCCAATGGTCTAACCAGCCAGTATAGAATTCGGAATTGACCTAAAAAGAGAAAAGGATGTGGAGCTCAGGATAGACTTACCACCTTCCAACGCTAGGGCTTCCCTGTCACACCCTCCACCGAGGGACAGGTGTCGAGGGAGTTGACATGCACTGCCTAACCCAGAGCCAGGGAACCCATGAGCACTTCCAATGACAGCCATGCTACACTCAGTGCTTGGGCGCCAACCCAAAGTGAGATCTCATCTTACACAATACAGGCTGTCCTGAAAAGCTGTACCTACACCGAAACTTTGTTCACTGGTCCCCTGTTTAAATACAGTAGGAAAGTCTTACTGGGCAAAGGAATTGGACAGCAAAAAATGTTTATAAAATAACCAGCTCCGAATTCACCCTTTGTGTGAATCTAGATTTTCAGCTCTCAGGTTGACTTAGAATGAGGTAGACCAACCCGAGGACTCTGCAAAGCGGTCCCAAACGCTTCACGTTTCTCTTGGGCATCACCCTGCCAAGCTCTTGGTCTCGAGAAGGAAAAAGAAATCTGGCCCTTCTTGTTTCAGGTTCCAGGAAATAGCTCCACCCAAAGTCTGTGAATGGAGGCTCTACACTGCTCACTCAGTGACTCAGAAGAGGTTGTTTTGTAAATAAGACTTGTACACAGGTGACGCGCTGCAAAGAGGGTGTAAGATAGAACCCCTTAAACTGGGCTGAGTAACAACAACAATAACAACTTCAGCTGGAGAACGGAAGAGCAGAGCGAACAGGGCTGACAGATTGTTTACACCTGCCCGGACCTCACCACCATCTACACAGCATGCCACCGGGCCCCACAACTCAAAGGGTGGTCAGCAAACCGACGTCCTCAAAGCCACCTGGCTGCTTGTTGGAAATGCAGAATCCCAGGCCCCACCCAAGACCCAGCAGATCAAATTTTGCTGTGTTTACGAATCACTTGAGGATTAACAAGATCCTCAAGTGATTCGTAAACACTTTAAAGGTGGGGAAGCTCTGTCACAAACAGCTGTCAAGAAACAGAGACCTGAACTCAGATCCTGGCCCCGGCCACCAGCTATAGGACCCTGGCAAGTGATGTATGTTCCCTGAGCCTCACTGAAAAAGGAGACAATGTATGAGACTTGCCCTGAAAACCAGATGAGGTCAGGATGCAGGAGCACAGAGCCTGGTGCGTGGCAGGCCGTTCACGCTGGTCCTCAGTCTGTTCCGCTCCAGTGCAGGGCCTCAGTGTCGATAGCAGCATTGTTTCTGCTGTCACCCATGTGTCTAGAATGGCTCTGTCCCCACAGTGCCATCAGCTGCTGACCCCAGAGCCAGAAAAATCAAGGATCCACTCCACCCTCCTCCCTCTACAGCATGTAACCTCAATTGCCAACAGTTGCAATGAAATTGTACAAGCTAACCACAGTCTCTCCACACCTCACCCTCCATTCTTACCAAGGGTCCTTTGGGCTCACTCTTCCTCTGGATTTGGAAAGCAGCTGTGATGTTGCTGCCTGAAAATTACAAGAGGGAAAAGAAAGGGCAATCATAGGAATGACAAGAAGTTGAATAACAAGAGCCTTTTATGGGACTTGAGTCTGGGGCCCTGCTATGGTCTGAATGTTGGAACACCCCCAGAATTCCTATGTTGGAACCTGATACCTAATGTGACAGTGTTAAGAGGTGGGGCTTTTGGGAAGTGATCAAGTCATGAGGGCTCCACGCTCATGAATGGGATCAGTGCCCTTATAAAAGAGGCTCAAGAAAGCTCCCTGATTTTTTTCTTACTGATTTTCCTGAGTTCTACGTAGATTCTAGTTATTAGCCCTTTATAGAATGGATAGCATGCAAATATTTTCTCCCATTCTGTAGGTTGTCTGTTCACTCTAGTGATCGTTTCTTTGCTGTGCAGAAGGTTTTTAATTTGATCAGGTCCCATTTATTTATTTTTGTTGTTGCTGTGATTGCTTTTGGGGTCTTCTTCATAAATTCTTTGCCTAGGCCAATGTCTATGAGAGTTTTTTCAACATTGTACAACTATTATATATCCATAATAATTAAAAATAAAGTAACACACAGATGCTGTAGAAACACAATATATGTTCTTTTTTTTGAGACAGAGTCTCACTCTGTTGCCCAGGCTAGAGTGCCGTGGCGTCAGCTTAGCTCATAGCAACCTCAAACTTCTGGGCTCAAGCGATCCTCCTGCCTCAGCCTCCTGAGTAGCTGGGACTACAGGCACACACCACCATGCCCAGCTAATTTTTTTCTATTTTTATTAGAGAGATGGGGTCTCGCTGTGGCTCAGGCTGGTGTCGAACTCCTAAACTCAATCCTCCCACCTCTGCCTCCCAGAGTGCCAGGATTACAGGCATGAGCCACTGCACCTGGCCAGGATGTCTGTGTCTTATCTTGCCTCCTGTGTCTTCTATGGTCCCTTCCTCCTCTAAAAAGAAAAAAAATGTCTCCACAGAGAAGCAACAGGCTGCCTCGCATCAGTGAAAGAGTAAATATGAACAGTGTCCACATCAGCCAGAGCGGGGGACACCCTGGCCCCACGCTGCATGACCCGGTTACCACAGCAGGTATCCCAGAGTGGAAGCGACATCAGCCAAGACCCTGATAACCCTGCTCTAAGACTGGCCTTTGACTTCTTTGTCAGTCCAGCTTTCAGGAGAGAATGTGCTGATCAAGAAAGACCAGAACCTCATTTACTTCATGGCTATGTTTCTCACTATTGAGCATTAGGTGGCATTCAGATCTTTACACACTGTTCTCATGAGACCACCCCCCTCTCCAAGCCATATCTGTCTCCCACACGAATGAATGAATCTGGCAAAAGCCTCAGGCTGCAGGGCCCACCCACCCCGGGCACACTGGCCTTGCAACGGTCTGTTCTCCAACTCCCCAGTGGTGACGGTCACACTGTCACCTCATACAGATAATGCTTACAACACATTCATAATAACCTTCGATTTGTTCCTCCCAACAGCAAAATAGTGTGCTTTTTCATCGCTGTGATGGGAAGTGTGCCAGAGCTGAAGGAAACCAGTAGGCCACTTCCTCTGCAGCTCTTTGCAGATGAGTTCTGTCATCACCTAACGCTCTGAGCAAGGCACATGTTTCTAGAAACAATTCACTTAAGGTCAGATCTTTTCTTCTCTTCTCTTTTTTGGTAACATAGGAGAACCTCTTTAAAAATGTAGGCCGGTCACGGTGGCTCACGCCTGTAGTCCTAGCACTCTGGGAGGCCGAGGCAGGGGGGGATCGCTCAAGGTCAGGAGTTCGAAACCAGTCTGAGCAAGAGCAAGACCCC
>VBSM01000813.1:3339622-3351775 GCA_008086735.1 Cheirogaleus medius | reverse complement strand
ACCCACCTCGGCCTCCCAGAGTGCTAGGATTACAGGCGTGAGCCACCGCGCCTGCCCCAGACATTCAGATTTTAATTGGTCTTTGGAGGAACCCAGGCATTGGTATTTCTTAAAGCTGCCCAGGTGCTGTAACGTGCAGCCGGGGTTGTGAACTGCTGGCCTCAGCGAAGGCCTAGGATGAGGAGGAGTTAGCCCAAGGGGAACGCAACAGATGGAGCAAACCTCGTGTGAGGCCCGGGAGAGAGAGGGCGGGACAGCAGCCACAGAGCCTTGAGTCAGATAAAACGTGGCAGCTGCTGGGCAAGAGGAGGTGGGCAGGGGCCGGATTGAATGAGCCCTCAAGTCCAGGTCCAAGGGCTTGGACTTTATGCCAAGAGCCACGGAGAACAACTGAAATGAAAGAACGGTAGGATCAGATGTGTTTTCACATGTTCGGCACTCTGGCCTTTTCCGGAGGGGGCAAAAAGGGCAGCAGCGACGTGGGCCACAGTGGTGGCGGTCAGGCCGGCAGCGGGCAGGAGACCCACAGGACTGGTGGCTGGTGGCTGGTTAGATGCCAAGCGCTGGGGCTAACCTGAAGAGGCTTCTGCTAGCCTCGGGGGAAAATCTGAGCATCAAAAAAGAGAGTGAGAAAGACTTAAAAGACATATCAACCTAAAAAACCCACTACGACATGGATATTAACAACCACGAGTTCATAATACACAGAAGAAAAAAATCCATCGGTTACCTTTGGAGACTGCTAGAGTACCAACTCATTACTCTGAAAAGTGACAAAGACAGAGACAGAACCAAGCAGTTTACTTCCCTTCCACATAAAAACTGTATTTCAGGGTAACCAAAAAAGTAGACAATAGAAAATTCTTCACAGGATCCCAGCTAATAAATGCAGAAGAATAACAGAATCTGAGAAACATCCTTTTCTAATACTTAGTGAAATGGATTTAAGCTATAATCATCAATAGATGTTAAAACCGTTAGCAAAATTGATGGAAACTTTATAAAGATGGATTGGGCAGATTCCATGTGATCCCTCTGCTCAATTTCAGCCTTAGCAGAAGAGGAACAACCACACATTCTCTCTCGTGTTATGACTCAAATACAGTCCCACAAGGAAGTGGTCCTCATTAGTGAACCTAAATCACAATTAAACCGGAACTTACCGATACCAAAGCAGCAATAAGCCAACTCCAAAATGTGGGACATTCTAAAAGTCCAGTGATCCAGGTCAGTTGTTCCAACAAATCAATGGTATTAAAAGAAAGGGAGGAGCCAGGTGCAGTGGCTCAGGCCTGTAAGCCTAGCACTCTGGGAGGCCAAGGCGAGTGGATGGTTTTGAGCTCAGGAGTTCAAGACCAGCCTGAGCAAGAGCAAGACCCCATCTCTACTAAAAATAGAAAGAAATTAATTGGCTAACTAAAAATATATAGAAAAAATTAGCCGGGCATGGTGGCGCATGCCTGTAGTCCCAGCTACTGGGGAGGCTGAGGCAGAAGGATTGCTTGAGCCCAGGAGTCTGAGCTTGCTGTGAGCTAAGCTGACATCACGGCACTCTAGCCGGGGCAACAGAGTGAGACTCTGTCTCAGAAAAAATAAATAAATACATAAAAGAAAGGGAGTATTCTTAGAAAATGAAAGAGAACTTAAGTGGAATAACAAACTGATGCAATATGTAAACCTGGTTTGGATCCTGATTCTAACAAACTGTAAAAACACACTGAGATAGGAAAAATCTGAACATAGACCGGGCATTAGATAGTATTGAAAGAATTACCATCAATTCCGGTAGATACAACAATTGCATGGTTTTTATACAAAAGAAAAAAAAATGTCCTCATTAGTTAGTGATACACAGAAACCTTTATAGGGAGAATGACATGATGTCTGAGATTTGCCTTAAAATACTAGAGACTGGGGCCGGGCATGGTGGCTCACGCCTGTAATCCTAGCACTCTGGGAGGCTGAGGCGGGCGGATCGTTTGAGCTCAGGAGTTCGAGACCAGCCTGAGCAAGAGTGAGACCCCCGTCTCTACTAAAAATAGAAAGAAATTAGCTGGACAACTAAAAATATATATATATATAAAAATTAGCCAGGCATGGTGGCACATGCCTGTAGTCCCAGCTACACGGGAGGCTGAGGCAGGAGGATTGCTTGAGCCCAGGAGTTTGAGGTTGCTGTGAGCTAGGCTGACAACATGGCACTCTAGCTCAGGCAACAGAATGAGACTCTGTCTCAAAAAAAAAAAAAAAAATACTAGAGACCATAAACAAAAAGAGCAAACAAAAAAGTAGATGGCATGTCTAGCGATATGGATCTCTGTTGAAGTTAGGAGGTGGGGACATGTGTATTCTGCCTGTACTTTTGGAAAGTTCCACAATAAAAAGTTTTTTAAAAATGCATTTACCTTCCCCCCTGAATTTCCTCCATGATGTATTTACAAAGTACATTTTTTAAAACTGCAACACTGTTTAAAACAAATTGCACTTCAAAATAATTAAGTGTTATTACAGGAGAAAAAAATATGTTCACAAAGACTTGTAAAAAATGTTCATAGCTTTATTCCTAATAGAACAAAACTGGAAAAAACCCAATTGTCTTTAAACAAGAAAATGGATAAATAAACTTATGATATATTCATATGATAGACTACAACTCAGCAATAAAAAAGGACAAACTGCTAATAACATGGATAAATCCCAAATACTGATTGAAAGAAGCCTTATACAAAAATGTTCATACTGTATGAACCTATTTATATGAAGTTCTAGAAAAGGCAACCTAATCTGTGGTGGGAGGTTGAAATCGGAATAATTGTTAATAGTGGGAAATCGGGGGCAGGTACTACCTGGGAAGGACACGAGGGAACTTTCTGGGGTAATGGTAATGTTCTATAGCTGGGTAATGGTTTTATATTATGCAGGTGTAGGCATCTGTTAAAACTCATCATATGGTACACCTAAGATATGTGCATTTCATTGTATGTTAATTTTACCTTGGGGGAAAATAGTCCATAAACAAATATTGACCTCTAGTTAATGATAGGAATGGTGAAATTTTGGGGGGTGGGGGGTTGGCACTGATATCTATAACTTACTTTGACATGCATCCAAAATATAACATGGATTGACAGATGACTGAGAATAATATGTTTTTGTTTTGTTTTTGAGACAGGGTCTCAGGCTCTCGAGTAGCTGGGACTACAGAACACGCCACCATACTTGGTTTTTCAATTCTGTCTGAAAATTTTTCCTAATAAAATGTCGATACAAATAAAAAAGTGCACTAATTAAATAAATTATGATTTATATGGTACATGCATTGCATATGCATACATGTATATATGCACAGACAGACATCCACGATGAAATATTATGCAGCTCCTGAAAGTAATGAGGTACTCTGCTTTTGCCACTGTGGGAAGATCTTTGATACACATAGGATGAGAAGAAAAGATAGAGAATTGTTTTTTATTTTTATTTATTTGTTTAGAGACAGGGTCTCCTCACTCTGTCACCCGAGCTAGAGTGCAATGGCATCATCATAACACACTGCAACCTGAAACTCCTGGGCTCAAGCGATCTTCCTGCCTCAGCCTCCCGAGTAGCTGGGACTACAGATGTAGCCACCTCACCTGGCTAATTCTTTAATTTTTTGTAGAGGTGGGGTCTATGCTATGTTGCCCAGGCTGGTGTTGAACTCCTGGCCTCAAGCAATTCTCCTGTCCTGGCCTCTAATGCTAGGATTGCAGGCACTGAACTTGATTTTTAAAACATACCTCTACATCAGCTACAGCTCTGCAGATAATCCTGTGCGAGCTAAGTGTGCTTTGTATTGATAGTGTCTCAACTCACACTCACACCTCAGGTCTTTTTGTCTTCCTGCCACACACCAGGGGAACCTGGCTCAGCCCAGGAGCCCAGGAGTGCTGGGAAGTCCATACCCCTGGGGGCAACCCTCAACCAATGGGGGACAGGAAGGGTGGGTAACTGCACTCTCTTGTCTTTTAGGCAGACAATTCTGTTCACTTTTCAGGTCTTGGCAGAATCACGTCTCTGTTGCCCAGAGTGATAACCATGATACACGTTCTTATATAGGTTGTTCCTTCTGTCCCTTAGCCCTGTGCTCTTGGATCACTTCTCAAACCATCTGCACCCAGTGTTCTGCTTCCAGAGGAATACAAATTAAGACAATTGGTATCAGGAGTGGCCTAAACAGCAGATCCTCAGGATATGAGTCTGTACCCGGATTTCTCATATATGTCAAAGAGAAACAAAACCCCATAGCTGGTGCTAAGTGGGGTGGTGCTCGCTCAAATACAAATGCTAAGGCCCTCGGCTGTGCTGGACTGGGAGGAGGTCAGGTAGAAGAGGAGTTGGCATCTGCACCAGCTCTACCCCTGGAATGGGGCAGAGGTGGGGGTACTGGTAATTGTAAGGAGTGTGAGGTTGCTGGCTTTTGTTAAGGGATTAGGAAGCTTTGAAGAAAGAGATCAACAGGCCCGGGTCAGCTATGCACTCAGGGCATTCTGTGAATGCCAAAGGCTTCTGTGGCAATGTTTAAAGAGACTCCTATCTCCTGCCAGAAAAGTAAAGCCCAGGACTTAAGCATGGGGTCACTGGGAGTGGATCTTAAGCGGGCAGGATAGAAGGCTGAGTAGGGGGACATTACTGGCATGGTGCACTCTCCCATGACTCGTGCATTACCTTGGTAAAAGCATCTGAACCCAGTCCGTTCACTGTTGGGATGGCTCCGTGGAACACAGACTGGCCCACGGGAAATGAGATGAAGGTGCCGGGAATGCCTTGGCATCCTGAGGAAGGTAAGGGACGGCTCAAAGAGGTGGGAATGTGAAAATGGTGACCAGAGACCCCATCTGACTATATTCCCCAGGAACACCCCGAAAACTATCCCTTCGGTAAGGAATGCACTAGTGAGAGTGCCCAGCATCCTTGTGGGGCTGTCCTGTGTAAACAAGGGACAACAGCAGAAGGTGATGCCAAGGCGCTGGGCTCCCTAGTGTCGCTGGAGATGATGAGATTCTGGCATAACCAAGGTGGGACCACTTCACTGTCAGGAGCAAGTGGACACCATTACCACAATGACCAGCAAGGACAGAGTGGCAACCAGGGTGTGTTGACCAGTAGTGACCTTAGGCAATGGCTCATAAACCACAGCATTCCTACAGGGGGATTCGGCTGGGCAATCAGCAAGGGTGCTGCTCAATGGGTTTAACACGAAAATAATCAAGAACTCATGAGCAGAAGGCTGATGTCAGCCACTGCAATGGAAAACTGCAGTTCATCCAGCTCCCAGCTTTGAGCCAGTTCTCTGACATACAGCCATTCGGTCACACATTGAAGGGAGGTTGGATGGATCCCTCAAGGAAGGACCGTGCAACACTGCCCCAAGTATACACAATAAATATTCCCGATCCTTCCCCAAAGGGACTTATTAGGGTACAGGTGTCCTAAGGAAAGGGGTACTCCCACACCTTCTGAGGACTGCTGGCTACAGTCTAAACAGACGGTGATACTGGGGTACTGAGGTGTCATCACTCTTAGGGAGGCGGGGACAGAGGGTGCCTTGACCCAAGGCCTCTCGCAGTGGGCCCAGCGAGTTGGAGTACCCGTCAGACGGTGGTTTCCCTGGTCTGGCGGGTGCGTTGGGATGGCTTCACTTAACAGCCAGCAGAACGCTCGCCGCGAGGAAAAGCCATTATGGATCAAGCAGAAGTTCTGGAACTGCCCACGCCCACTCGAGATAAATCTGAAGCAAGACCACAAGCTTCCTGGAATTGTAAATTAATAGATATTAGTGCCCCCTCCACAAAGACGTAAAGGCCATTTCTACCCACTCACATCACCTGTGAGCCTGTGCAAAAACCAGATGGTGGGCTGCTTAATTAACCGCGCAGCGCCTCTCATGGCAGCTATTTTGCAGGTGTGGGATGATCGCTGGGACAGAGCAACACAGCCTCTAGCACTTGGCTTGCAGCTAATGTTCTAATCCTTTCTATCGATAAAGTGATCAAAAGCAATTTGTTTGAGTAGGCAGGACAGCGGGTACACTCTGCCTCTGGCCTGGGCTACGTCCACTGCCCTGATCTACAGCGCATGAAAGACCCTGACTGCCAGGAGATTCATGGACTGTCAGGCTGGTCTGATATATGAGCGACACCACGTTATTTGGACGGGCCGGGGCGGGGGGCGGGGCATGAGTCTCTGAAACTGACACCTAGAAAAGCAGCACAGAGGGGATCGGTATGGACAGTGGCAGAAGCAGCCTCACCTCCAGGGACATCTCGTGATTGTGGACTGACGTGGCCAGAGGAAATGAGGCCAGTCTTCTTCATGGAGCCAAAGCGGCCCCTCTCCACATTTAAGGACCTGAGAAGATCCAGCCTAAAGAGCCAGCATCTTTTAAGGTTCCTCTGAGCTATGGCACCATTGATGAAATAAGGACATCAAGAAATACTGGGAGTGAGGCCAGGCGCGGTGGCTCACGCCTGTAATCCTAGCACTCTGGGAGGCCGAGGCGGGCGGATCACTCAAGGTCAGGAGTTCAAGACCAGCCTGAGCAAGAGCGAGACCCCGTCTTTTTAAAATAAATTTTTAAAAATAAAAAAAAGAAAAGAAATACTGGGAGAGAAAAGAAAAGGGGGGAAGGAGGAGGGAGGGGAGGCTGCCTTAGTTTATTCCCCCAAAACACAAATAACACATTTACCCTGTGTAAAAATTCCACCCCTTCTAAATGAATTGGCGCAGGAACAGAATACTGAAGAGACACACTTTTATTTCACACTTGCAGGGGCGTGGTAGCATCAGGATTTACAATGCATGAGGTCACAGAAAATGGACAAAATAAAAAGCAATTCCAAGCAAAGCAAAATGCACACTTTCTCAAGGCCCCTGACGTACTTACACAGTGCATATAATACTGGACGAAATACAACACCAGTGCAAACAAAACACCCTGGAACCTAATACACATCAGGAACCTAATACTGACCAATATAATTTTTTAAAGTTATTTACTCAGTTTAGATTATTGCAGTGGCAAATAAGCATCTCTTAAAAAAAAAAGTTAAACATAACACAGTATTTACATCATCAGGAAATATGAACATCTCCCAAGTTTCCTAATCCTCAGGACTAAAAATAATTATATTTGCATTACTTGTGCACATCCCTTCACTAGAACAAAGAGATAAAAGGAGCTCAGTGATACCACCAGTTATGGGTCATGCTGAGTCCGTGGTGACAATCTGTCTTCAGGTCCCTTGGTGCAACTCTGGTAAGCAGTTATTCAATGGATCTCCAACCCCAGCACCTTACACACCCTGTCAACTCACTCCACAGACCCCCCCAGGGTGGCAGAGACCCAATCCTCTTAGCCTGCAAGCGCCTGAGAGTTGAGGGAAGAGGGACCAAGGCAAGGAGACCTGAGAGAGGGGAGGGGCTGCAAGGGTATTTGCACAAAAGGGAAAGAGAAGAAATATTGACTATAAAACAAATTTTGATTATGTTAGAGCTATGAGCCTTTAAAAAACCATGTCATGGAAGCACCATGACATCAGGCTGGCTGGAGAAGCAAAACAAGCCCAGGTAATGGAGAAAATCTCAGCATGGGCATGAGGAATCTGTGGCTCATCTGCTCTAGCTTACACACTCTATTTTTGTTAATTTTGTTTATTTATTTATTCTTGCCTTGCGCCAAAAAGACTTTTGTTCAGCATTCCAGAACACTGTGGATGAAGGGGGTAAACGACGATGGAAAGACAGGGAAATGGCAGAATGGAGGGGAAGTGAGCACAGTTCGGTCCAGTTTCCAATCCCCACCGGCTCAGGGACTCTACAGATTGGATTCTGCCCCCTCATCTCAGAGGAAAGGTAAGTGCACAGCTTACAAAAATCAAATTAAAAAATATAAAACAATTCTTAAATATTAAAAACAGAACCAACTTTCCACACAGAAAGAATTATTTCAAATTAATTTGAAGTACCACTCTGACTGTATTTAGCTTAAAATGCATCAGGCAAAAAAAAAAAACAAAACCAGAAAAGCAAACTGCATCCAGTAGATTTCATCTTAGTAATAATACTGTTACTGCTATTTTGATTCTGTTATACATATATATATTAATATATATAGTATGATAAAGTAAATAAATAATTACATTAGATTATTAGGAACCAAAAATTTCAGTGTAAAAAGAGAAACAAATATAAAATCAAAGAAAGTTAAGCAAAAACCTAGTCATCAGGGGGGTATATGGGAAAGCTCTGTACCTTTCAATTTTGCTATCAACTGAAAACTTCTCTAAAAAATAAAGTCTTAAAAAAATAAAACCTGTCATCTTCCATTTGAATTAGAAATATTAGTATATACTTAGGATTTTTTTTTCTCTTTCTGAAACAGTATTTTATTTCCTAGCAATACCCACTGAAACAGACTGAAATGATGCCAGCCATGAGCAATCTAACCTTGGTGCTAATATAGCACCTAAATTGTGGTCTGCAAACATTTCCCACTAAAAAAACCAGAGCTGCTTCTTCAAGAAATTAGTTTATCCAAGTCTGTGGCAGAATATGTACAAAATAAGCCTAAAACTATCTTAAAAAGAAAAACTAGTAGAGTCTCGTCAAAATGACGGAAGCCTATTTGAAGGGGCTCCAACTGGCCAAAAATGGGATATTTTGAGCATCAAAGGATTTATCACTTCGATGAATTAAGAAAACATCTGATATATAAAAATATCCAAATTCATAACGCTACTCCCACTCACCCAAAAGAAGAGCTTATTGATCACCCTTAGAGGTTGCTGTGGTACCAGCTCATTATTCTAGAAATTAATGAATAAAGTGAAAAAAATCTAGCATCTATCTTGCCTTTGCTAAAGATTTTTTCAGAGTAACAAAACAACTGAGGAGAGTTCTTTGTAGAAGAACCACAGCTAATAAATGCAGAAGAAATGATGGAATTTTTTTTTAAATCACCATTTTGCAGCCCAGTGAAATAATGACATTAGTCAACAATCACCAACAACTGCTGAAACATGAGATGAAAAGATGATGAGCAACTCTCTAGTGGAGGGATCAAGCTGAGAACACCTGAGCCCATGGGTCAATCTTAGCAATGAAGTCTTCCTATCAGAAAGGGAAGAAATCGAACCTGAATCTATCCAGCCTCTACCTCTAACCTTTATAGAGCTCCAGCTCTACCAGTTCACAGAAAATATGAGGGAGAATAGAACACATTAAGCAATAACAAAATCCAAAATGTAGGAAATTCTAAGACATGTGACCCAGACAACTTGAGTAAATGACATAAAATAAGAGAGAGAGGGATGTTATAGATTTAAAGAGACTTAAGAAATCAGCTGAGTGCAGGGACCCACACTTGTAATCCTAGCACTTTGGGAGGCTGAGGTGGAAGGATTACTTGAGGCCAGGAGTTCGATACCAGCCTGAGCAACATAGTGACACCTCGTTTCTACAAAAAATAGAAAAATTAGCTGGGTGTGGTGGTGCACACCTGTAGTCCCAGTTACTCAGGAGGCTGAGGCAGGAGGATTGCTTGGGCACAGGAGTTTGAGGTTGCAGTGAGCTACGCTGATACCACTGCACTCTAGTGTGGGCAACAGAGTGAGACCTTGTCTCAAAAAAGAAAAAAAAAGAAGCATACCACACACAATATATGGACCCATTTTTAGATACTGATTCAAACAAAAGAATTATAAAAAGATATAATTCTATAAAAAGAACAAACCAAACCCAAAACTAGCAGAAGGAAGGAAATAAAAGATCAGAGCAAAGATAAACAATATAGAGAAGAGAATACTGTGAGAAAAAATAAAACAATTAATTGGTTTTTTGAAAAGATTAACAAAATTGACAAACCTGTAGTTAGATTAAGAAAAAAAGAGAGAAGATGCAAGTAACTAAAATCAGAAATCAAAAAGGGATATTATAACTGATGCCATAGGAATAAAAAGGATTATGAGAATACTATGAACAACTGTATACCCACAAATTGGATAACCTAAAAGATATAGGTAAATTTCTAGAAACAAATGACCTACCAAGACTGAATCATGATGAAAAAGAAAATCTGAACAGATTGAATAACTAGTAAGGAGATACCAAACTTTTAAAGAAGAATTAACACCAATTCTCCTGAAACTCTTCTAAAAATTGAAGAGAAGGGAACATTTCCAAGTTCATTCTATGAGGCCAATATTATCATAATACCAAAACCAGACAAAGATACTACAAGAAAAAAAAAATTACAGACCAATATCCCTGATGAATATGGATGCAAAATCCTCAAGAAAATACTAGCAAACTGAATTCAACAATACATTAAAAGGATTATACACAATGACTAAGTGGGACTTATTTCTGGAATGCAAGAATGGTTTAACATATGAAAATCAATCAAAGTAATATACCACATTAACAGAATGAAAGGCAACACCACCTGATCATCTCAACTGAGGCAGAAAAAGCATTTGACAAGATTCAACACCCTTTCATGATTAAAAAAAATTTAAAAAACACTCAACAAACTCAGAATAGAAGAAAACTACCTCAACATAATCAAGGCCATATATGAACATCATAGTCAATGGTGAAGGACTGCAAGATTTTCTTTTAAGGTCAGGAACAAGGTAAAGATGTCCACTCTTGTCACCACCATTCAACATAATTAGAAGTCCTAGTCAGAGTGACGAGGCAAGAAAGAAATAAAAGGCATTCAAACTGAAAAGAAAGAAGTAAAATTATCAGTTTGTAGATGACATGATCTTGTATGTAGAAAACCCTAAAGATTCCACAAGAAACCTGTCAGAACTAATAAATGAATTCAGCAAAGTTGTAGGTTACAAAATCAACACACAAAAATCGGTTGCATTTCTACACACTAACAATGAACAACTGTAAAAAAAATTAAGAAAACAGTTCCATTTATAAAAACACCAAAAAGACTGATTAAGATACTCAGTGATAAACCTAACTAAGGAGATGGAAGACTTATACACTGAAAACTACAAAACACTGCTAAAAGATATTAAAGACATAAATAAATGGAAAGACATCCTGTGTTCATAGAGTAGAAGACTTAATATTGTTAAGATTTGCATGCTATCCAAAGTGAGCTACAGATTCAACACAATCCCTATCAAAATTCCAATAGCATTTTTTGCAGAAATAGCAAAATTCATCCTAAAATTCATATGAAATTTCAAAGGACCCTGAGTAGCCAAAACAATGTTGAAAAAGAACAAACTTAGAAGACACGCTTCCTGATTTCAGAACATATTGCTAAGCTACAGTAATCAAAACAACATGGTAATGGCACAAGAACAGACAAATAGATCAATAGAAGAGAACTAAAAGCCTGGAAATAAACTCATCTGTCAAGTGATTTTTGACAAAAGCATTATTTAAAAAGAAATAAAAACAAAACACAATATAAGTTTTGGCAAGGATGTGGAGAAATTGGAACCCTTGTACCCTGTTGGACAAGATCATAAAATGATGCAACTGCTATGGAAAACAGTATGAAGGATCCGCAAAAAATTAAAAATAGAACTACGACATGATCCAGCAATCCCACTTTGGGGTATATAACCAAAAAAATTGAAAGCAGGATCTGGAAGAAATAATTCACACACCCATGTTCACAGCAGTACTATTCACAATAGTCAAGAGGAAGAAGCAACCCAAATGTCCACCATGGATGAATGGATAAACAACATGTGGTATATACATACGACGGAATATCATATTCCAGCCTTAAAAAGAAGGGAAATCCAGTCATGTGCTACAACATGGATGAACCTAAAGAACATTAAGTGAAATAATTCAGTCACAAAAAAGCAAATACTGTATGATTCCACTTACATGATGTATCTAAAGTAGCCAAATTCATAGAAACAGAAAGTAGAATGATGGTAATCAGGGGCTGGGGGACTGGGAAAAGGGGAGTTGTTTAATGGGTAGAGTTTCAGATTTCCAAGAAGGAAAAGTTCTAGAGATCTATCCCACAACAATGCGAATACATTTAACACTATTGAACTGTACGCTTTAAAAGATAGTAAATTTTGGCCAGGCGCGGTGGCTCACACCTGTAATCCTAGCACTCTGGGAGGC
>VBSM01000813.1:3322054-3334682 GCA_008086735.1 Cheirogaleus medius | reverse complement strand
CCGGCATGACCACCCTCCAGCCTCGCGGCTCCGCAGTCTGCGCCCGGGACAGCCGCTCGGCGTCACTTGACTAAGGACCCGCCGCCTGGCGCCGCCCCTCGCCCGCCCCGCAGCCAGCCTCGGCGCCTGCTCCGTCCGGCTCTCCGCCCCGCGGCGGCGGGCTGGGCGGGGCGTGTGGGGCCACGCGCGGCCGCGTGACTCC
The DNA here is from genome assembly GCA_008086735.1 of Cheirogaleus medius. Lineage (NCBI taxonomy): Eukaryota > Metazoa > Chordata > Mammalia > Primates > Cheirogaleidae > Cheirogaleus > Cheirogaleus medius. Next base: position 3,334,480 of record VBSM01000813.1, on the reverse strand, counting down.
AGGATAGTGTTATCTGGATTCTGCCAGCCTCTACCGGAGGGAGACATCATCTGGAATGGCAAGCGGGAGGCCCCGCTGTCAGCACCTCGATAACGCGCCCCGGGGTTGGATATTGACAGGGTGCCCGGAAGGGGGAAATTGATAATGAAACTTGCATGTGCTGGATCGAATCTCGCCTCCTATGCGGGCTCTTCGGAAAACTAAACCAGGGATCTGCAAAGTGCGGTCCCTGGACCATCCAGATCAACATCCCCAGGAACTTGTTAGAAATGCAAATTCTGGGGTCCCATGGCAGAAGCTCTGACTCAGAAACTCCAGATAACCTGTATTTTTCACAAACTGTGTAGATTGTTCTCATGCACGCCAAAGTTTGAGAACCACTGCTCTAGGTTACTTAGGTTACTGATGAATTTAGAGGTATGGTTCCACTGTGGCAAAAATTATTCCCAATACCTGCGCCAAAGCACCAGAGTCTGGAGAATTTTAATTTCACCTTTGGGTTTTGAGTGACAAGAACTGCAACATCTCCTGCCTTTCGGTTTTGCATCACATTCCTGTGGTGCAGACAGATCTGTCAAAGGTCATGAAATAACATTATTTTTACATTTGGGAAAACGAAGGGTCTCCGTGTAAGTTAACTTATCCAGGGCTTCTGGTTACTACAGAGCTGAGTCTAGAGTTAAAATCTTCTTCCTGGGCCTGACGAGATGGTTCACACCTGTAATCCTAGCACTCTGGGAGGCTGAGGCGGGTGGATCCTTTGAGCTCAGGAGTTTGAGACCAGCCTGAACAAGAGCGAGACCGCCGTCTCTACTAAAAAGAACAATAGAAATAAATTAGCTGGACAACTAAAAATATATACAGAGAAAATTAGCTGGGCATGGTGGCACATGCCTGTAGTCTCAGCTACTCGGGAGGCTGAGGCAGGAGGATCGCTTGAGCCCAGGAGTTTGAGGTTGCTGTGAGGTAGGCTGACGCCACAGCACTCTAGTCCTGGTGATCTTCTTCCTGGCTGCTTTCCTGCACTCTGAAAATACTGCCTTACCCTTACTGTGCAAGCTTTAGCTTCAATCGAAACTGAGTCTCAGAAGAAGAAACTTTTAGGGCACTTGCTTTTTTGTATATGTGTGTGTGTATAATTTTAATTTTTTGCTAGCTTTTTTGTACTAATTTGCATACCCATAAAAGTTACCCATTTAAAATATTTTTGAACTTTTCACTTATTTTGAAAAATAAAAATGTATACTTAAATTATGCTGTCTATTGACAAAGACTCTCTCCTTGTCCAGAATTTAGTTAGGCTCCCCTGAGCCCTCTTCTCAACTGGGCTTCAACTTTGGCCCTCCTAGTTGGTCTTGTTCTTGCCGGACCGTATCACCCAGTCTTAGCAAAAATCCTGCTAAGTCAGTTTAGGGAGTATGCCCCTATCCTTGTTGTTCTCCTCATAGTAATTTTCCACCCACTGACCCCCTCACTCTGCTGGTTGGCTATAAATCCTCAGCTGTCTTTGCTGTACTTGGTGTAGAGCTGTATCACTCTCCCCTACTATGATGGAGTGACCCCTCTTGCAGCAGTCTTGAATAAAGTCTTCCTTACCACTTTAACAAGCGTCAGAATAATTTTTTCTGTAACATTATTTTACAATGTGTGGATTGTCTAAAAACCTTACATTTTTCTTACACCCTGGGAGTAATGACTATAAAAGTCTAGAATAGTGGTTATTGTAGGGGAGGGGAGTGCAGAAATTGGAACAGGGCCCCTAGAGATGGCAACAAAGTTTTGTTCCTTGCCCTGCAGGGTGGTTATAAGAGTGTTTGCTATAATATATCCCATTAAGCCGTGTATTTGTTTTGTGTTGTTTTCTGTATCTGCTTTTCAAATAAGTTAAAAATTATTTTTTACCTTTAATGAGTTACGAGTTATTTTTTACTTTTAAAAAGTTAAAAAATAACCTTTAGTTTGTACCTTGCTGTTCCAAAAACCTTTTATATTGTATAACAAAATAGCTAAATTTTCATTTACTGATTCCTTTCTCCTTCCCCACTGGACTTTTTCTTGAGAGACAGAAAGTATCAGTCACTGGCTTTCCTTTCTCAGGTTCTTCTCATGCCTAGAATACCAGCTCCCTCTCCTTGCACTGTGAAGACCTTCCCAAGCTCTGCAAGTCTAGTCCAGTACTAAACTGCAGGAGCTCTGGAGTCAGGCACACTGAGTTGCAATTCCAGCTCTGCTACATACTATCTGTGTGCGTGATGGCAAGCTACTCAACTTTCCTGAGCCTTAGTTCCTTCGTTGGTAAAATAAGGATAATAATATCAAATTCACTGGGCAATTGGAGAAGTTGCCAAAGATCATGACTGTAAGATGCTTGGCATATAGAGGATGTTAGTGGAACAGCTAATGAAATCAGAATTAGATCTGTAGGTTAGATAATACCGTTCATCAATGTTAATTTCCTAATTTTGATAATGGCACAAGGTCTAAAGATTAAATAATAATTTTATATTAATGTATTGATTTTGATAACTCTAATGTGGTTATGTAAGAGAATATCCTTGGTTTTTAGAAAAGGGCATGATATTTGCAACTGACTCTCAAACAATTCAGAAAAAAAATGTGGACAGAGAGAGAAAAAAAAAATGGTATTCCAGAGCTGGTATTCCAGGCATGAAAAGAACCTGAGAAAGGAAAGCAAATGTGGCAAAATATTAACATTTGGGAAATCAATGAAGGAATTCTTTGAACTGTTTTTTCAACTTTTTTCTTAATCTGAAATTATTAAAGAATGAAGTTTAAAAATTAAAAACAATCCTTAGTACATGGGAGATTGAACTTTCCCCACCTTCTTTCCCAGCCTGTAGACTCAAGGTTATAATTGGCATTTTCAACTGAATTGAGGCAGAGGAGTTTATAGCAGGAGTCAGCACACTAAGGGCAGAGGACCAAATGTGGCCTGCTGCCTGTTTCTGCAGGGCCTGCCAGCTAAGAATGGCTTTTACATTTTTACATGGATAGAAAAAAATCAAAAGAATAATATTTTATGACATTTGAAAGTGATATGTGATTCCACTGTCAGTGTTTATAAATAAAATTTTATTAGAACACAGCCACCTCCAATCCTCTACATCTTACATACATGGCTGCTTTCACACTTCGGTAGCAGAGTAGAGTAGCTGCAGCAGGGAACGTAGGGTCCACAAAGCCTAAAATAGTCTTTAGCTGGCCCTTTATGGTAGAAGCTTGCCGAGAGAGTATAGATCATAGTTTGTTTCCGAGATTTTAGTACTTGACTTTGTATTGAAGTTGAAATAGCAATAGTAGTAATAGCCATTGTTGTGCTGAGGGCTTTACCAGCAGTGTGTCACTATGCCTCCCAATCCAAATTGCATGCTGTTATCCACATTCACAGATTAGAAAATTGAGGCACAGATGATTTAAACAACTTGACAATAGCCACTGAGATGAGAAGAGGTGGAGTCTCTACAGTCACATTACCTGACTTTAGAGCCCAAGTTATTTTCACTTGGCCATGCTTCTGCCTGTACTTTACTTTTTAGTCCCTGTTCAAATGCACACATAGATTGTGCTGGGATGCAAAGTCCCCGGTTCCAGCTTCTGGGGGATATGAAATGACCATGAGAAGGCTGTCACCCTGTAGGGACTCACCAGTGAGAAAGATGGCCATAACTAAACGTGATGCATGCTCCAATACAGACCAGTACTTCTCAAAGTGTGGTCCACAGACTAGTGCCACAAGATAAAGAGAAATTAAGACGAGACACTTAGAAACTTGCGGCAATTTGAGAAAGTAAGTTTGTCTGTTGAATGTAATAATTTTAAAAAATGGGTGTGAATTTTGGGTGTCTATTTTTATTTCATTTTTCTAGGAATTTATTTGTATTGTATTTTTACAAAAGGATCAGTCCTTAATGGATAGGAAGGAACACTGAGAACAAAAGAAACAAAACTGATCCTCCACCAAAGGTGGTTTGAGAAGCATATGGTAGCATAAGAACACTGAGAGGGAGAAAGATATGCAGCCCAAAATCACAAAGGAAATGCTGGCTTTGCTTCATAATGGGGCTCTATACACAAATTAAGAATCAATCTTAACCCCTTCAACCTATTTTCCTTTACAGAGTTTTCTTATTTAGCAAATTTTAATTCACCATGTCAGGTCTGACTTGTTTCTCAGTATAAAATGATTACCTATTTTTACATTTCTAATAGTTTTTAAATGCCATAAGAATTATTGTAATTTGAAATAGGTTTTAGGAGTCTTAAATGACATATGTTAAAAGCAAGAAAAAAAAAACCAAAGTCTCCACTAAAAAGACAATTAAATGTGATATGTGATCCTGGATTGGATCTTGGACCAGGAAAAAAATAGCTGTAAAGGATTTTTGGGACAATTAACAAAAGTTGCCTATAGACCATGGATTAGAAAATAACATTGTATCAATATTCAATTTCCTAATTTTTATAACTGATACTGTGGTTGTGTTCTTAGGAAATAAAGCCTGAAACATTTAGGAGTAAAGGAGCATAATGTCTACATCTTACTCTCAAATGATAATGGCACTATGTCTATACTTACATATATGTATAATACATCATACATAATACACATATATACATGTATATGATGAGAGAGCACGTGATGAAGCAAATAAAGCAAAATGTTAACAGTTGATGAAGTAGGTAAACAGCATACAGAATCCTTATACCAAAAAGTAAAAACTGAAAATAACAAGGTCCCTGGCCTACAAATGTGGACGATTGTGCTGTGCAATAGTTCCTTAGCCTTCTCACATGTCTTTAAGCTTTCTGACACAGAAAGTCGTAAAACCCATGTCCTGGGGTTAAATTGTGCAACCAACTGATGGGTATGGTTATGAAACAATAAAAATATAAAATTGTGAAATGATGAAATAATCACCTAACAGCATCCCCACAGGTCCCCATAAAAGTTGATAGTTGTGTGTCAGGAACTCAACCAGGACATAAGGCAGTCATGTGTTTCGACATGTCTTTGTCCCTGTGTTTGCCCTTTCAGGAGTTTGAGGTATCTGAAAACATATAATGCCCCAAGTGAGGCCTGCCTTAGGGGGAAAAAATTGTTTCAAACATTCTTCTCTCCTATCTTCTTTTTATCACCTTCTATCATCTACCATGGACCTTTGCTTCCCAGGGTCTCCCAGCTACATCTTTGCAGGCTTTTTTTTTCCCCCTTTCATGTCTGATCTATCACCAAGGCCTGTTGTTTCTTCTTTACCTGGCCCCCCTCCAGATGTAACCCACTCTCTCTGTTTTTATAGCCACATCTGCAGTTGTGGCTCATTTCTCTGAATGGTCACAGTAGTTTTCCATAGCCAGATCAAAGGTTAAAACTAGACATGGCCAGAAGAGCTACTTGATTTGACACTCACCCTGTTGGCTCATCAGTGTCTTAGATTTTACTTAATTACTGTAGTTGTCAACATTTAATCAGGGGAAGTTACACAATCTGATTTCCAGTTTCTCCTCAAAGACCAGAAGGTCTGGCCACACCAGGCCCAAGGTCCTATGAGATAACAATAGACCGGATATATGTATTGGGACATTCTTTGGGCAGAATAGGTCCCTCCAGTCAATGACACTCTCCATCTGATTCACTTCAATTTTGACAAATCCTGCAGCAGGCCCCAAGATAGACTTAAATTTGCAACTTCTGGGTCAGAAAGTCTCAGTGTTAATTTGATCCCAACCTCTATGATTGCTGTATCGATCATCTTCCTTGACTCTCTAGTCACCTATCTCTTGAACCCCAGGCTGCCTCTCCACCACAGCTGCCCTTGCAGCGCATCTGTCATCCAAAGCCAACCATCTGGAGTCTCTGGCTCCTCCAGACACTTCTGGACTCGCTGGAATGAAGCACTTGCTTCCCAAGTGCCTGCCAAAGAGGCTAGGTGGTGCATCCCAGAAGGGCAGGCAACTTAACTCCCCCATGCAGAAGCACAGTACAATGGAAGAAAAGAGGAGGGAAAGAGTGTAAATAAATTTCCTCTCCCTTCCTCCCTCTGATTAACTATTTGAAGGTGAGGTTTCTCTGTATTGCCTGTCCAGAGGCATTCCACGTGGTGTAGTGGGTGCACCGGCCAAGAAATCAGCTCTATGTCTTCAAGGCTGTCAGGAAGCAGTAGCCTGGATAATAACACATCACTTTGCATCACTTCTCACCTTCCCTGCCTCATTTCCCTTCCTTCTCACTTTCATTGTCATGGACCTCCCAAAGAAAGGATTAGCATTTCATTCTTGCCACAGGCTCTGTTTCCTAGGGAGCCCACCATGAGATAATTATTTGTTCAACATGATGACATTTCCTGTATGCATTTCTTGAGCTTTCTCCAACCCACAGTTTTGGGGAGGATGCCCTTTCTGATTTTGTTTTTAGGACTATAGATCCCCAACTCATCCCCAGTTCAAACCCCAGATTTAATACCTCTTTCTTAATGAAGCAATCACGGATTGCATTAGCTGAAGGAGGTTTTTCCTTCTAGAAATTACTGTTTTTTACTTCTAGAAATTCCTGCAGTGCTCTACCTACATCTAACTTTTGACATTGATCTGTCTCGTTCTGTCTTATCTGTAGGCTCTTTATGTTCTGTGCTTTAATTCAGGCCCTCATATTTTTTATGGAGATCACTTCAGGGATCTCCTGTACTGCTTCGTGGCCTCCAGCCCCATCCTCCTCTTCCCCAGTCAAGCCTTTGCACATGTTGCGCCCTCTGCCAGCAATCCTTTTGGGTCTCACTATATCACCCAGGTTGGGCTTGAACTCCCGGCCTCAAGTAATCCTCCCACCTCAGCCTCCCCACTAGCTGGGATTATAGGCACACACCACCATGCTTGGCTCATACCCTTAAAAGGAATTCAAGCAAGGTCTATTGCAAGAAGCCATCCTGGGCTCAACCTCAGGATGGTGACCTAGCCCTCTTTGTGGCCCACACCTCTTTCTGTGTCTCTATTCTAACTCCAACAATGGGTTAATTAAAGGTTTACTTCTCTGTCTTCTCCTAATTTTGAGTTTCCTGAGGCAAGAGATGATATCGTTTCTCTAATATAGTGCCTGGCACACATTAGGAGTTCATTATAGGTTTACGTAACAAATGAAAAAACAAATGTCTTATCTGCTCTACTCAACTGGAAGGTGCTACAGTCACACGGATGTATGTCTGATTCATCTCTGCATTCCAGCACCAGGTGCAGGACCTGGTATAAGGTAGAAGCTGGACGGTGTATAGAAAGAATAAATAAATTCGTGATATGGAAGAGCATTTGTTGCGAAAGTCACCTGAGGGAATACTGCCTCTTTGGTGATGAGACACCCTCAGATACTGCTCTAATGAGACTGGACAGCCCCACAAGTAGGATCAGCCACCCTAGACATTGTCTGGTCTCACTTCCTTTTACAAATTCTGTTGAATTATAATGGGAAGCAACTGTTCCCTCCACCTACACCTGTCCACAGACAACCTTGTTCCTCAAAGGCAATTACACTTGCCTTTTACTTTCCCTTCTCTCAGCCTCTCATGCTCTTTCTGTCTCTTCCTTCAGAGCCCTCTTCTGTGGGGGCTGGAGCATTGGCCTGTGATATGACGAGATAACCTGGGATTGAAGCAGCTCCCAACCCCACTGTCAAAGTAGAGTAGCCTGGAGGTGGCACAGCACACATGGACCTGGAGGGGCTTGGCCAAAGGGAATGAGGGATGATTCCTCAATGGTGACCAAGCAGGACCAGATGACATTTCAGCAGAGGCCAGAGTGCATATATGGCAGTCTCTCCCTATCGACCTCACCATGTTGACTCAAACTGACTTCAAAGAGAATAAATGAGGTTATCCTTCTTGAACTTTTGGTCAATGCATCCATTAGGTAGTGCTATGTAACAAATCACCCCAAAACTTAGTGGCCAACAACAATCATTTATTTAGGTCATGACTGTGTGTGATTCTTCTGGTCTTGGCTCTACTGGACATGCCATGAATCTGCAGATGGCTGGGGAATCTCCTGGTGCTGAGTGATCTAGGATGACCTGCCTCATGCAATTGACAGGTGGCAGGAATGATGGAAAGACAACTGGGTCACATTTCTGTGAATCTTCAACAGACTAGTCTAGGCTTACTCACATGAAGAGAGGGCTCCAAGTGCCACAAGAGAAGACAAGTCCCAGTGCACAGTGGGACCTTTTCTACTGTCTCATTGGCCAAAGCAAATCACATGGTCAAACCCACACCCAAAGTGTGGAGAACTGACTTCCCTTTTTTGAGGGAGAAGTTGCAAAGTCAAATCGCAAAGAGCTGTGGGTGTGGAGAAGGAAGGAATTTCAATCACTTTTGCAGTTAACCACAACCAAATTTTCAGCTCATTCTATCTCTTAGATGCGATTGTTTTTTGTAAAAAGGCAACCATTTTTAGCGTGTATCTTAAAGGGCCCTTTCCATTTTGTTCTGGCATTCCAGATAATGGTTAACAAATTATGAGTTATTTAAATAGTTGTCTTCTCTCCCTTTCTAGATTTATGCTGCTGTACTTACTCATCTCGATTAATCCTACTCGACTACAAATAATGCTCTGGACACAGAGGAGATTGATTAATAACTAGGCTTTTGAATGATGACTTTGAGAGAAATATTTTGATGAAAGAAGAGAGTCTGGACAATCTGGCAGATATGTAATTAATTCTGTAAGTATTTCTGGAGCACATACTATGTGCCAAACCCTCCAAGGGTGCTGGGAACACAGTAGTAGGTAAAATAGACACATGTCCCACTTTATGACGCTTACAGTCTTATGAGGAGAGAGAAATCAGTCAAATAATCACAATAATAAATATAAAATTGCAACTGTGATGGGTGCTATAAATAAGAGGTACATGGGGTTGTGAGGCTTTTAAAAAAATATTGTATCTCTTTTTTGAGCAGCTTTGTTGAGGTTTGATTGATATAATGAACTGTACATATTTAAAGTATACAATTTCATAAATTTTGACCTGCAATTGTCACAAGTTCTTTGAGATTCTGATTTGATCTAGCTGGGGGAACAGAGAGGAAATGAAAGTGTCCCCAAGGAATTGACATCTGAGTTGGAATCTAAAATGACAGCCCTGGGCAAGGCCCTTGGGCAGGAGCTGGCCAGGCAAGTACAAGAGGGAGGAAGGAACTGCCCAGAGCTTAGCATCTTGTTCTTGAGTAGTTGTGTGAGATCATTCTAAATTTATCTCTTTGCTAGTAGAGTTGAACTTTTTTACCTTTGTGTATATGTGTTTGAATTGGAATATTGGCCTTTTTTATGTTCTCCACACATTAAGGATTTCAAGCTCCAAGTAAGATGGTCATTGTGGCTTCAGGTCCCAGGGGACCAAGTAAGCATTCCACACCTCCTCCCAGCTCAGCTTTCTCCACGGGTTCCCTCCCTGCCTTCAGGCCTCTGCTCAAATGCCACCTCCTAAATCAATCTCCCCAACCCCAATCCATCTGCTTGTTTTATTTTCTTCACATCACTACTGTAATTTTTTCCCCAAAAGTTGTTTTAAAAATAACAATATAGGCCGGGCGCGGTGGCTCACGCCTGTAATCCTAGCACTCTGGGAGGCTGAGGTGGGAGGATCGCTCAAGGTCAGGAATTCGAGATCAGCCTGAGCAAGAGCGAGACCCTGTCTCTACTAAAAATAGAAAGAAATTAATTGGTCAACTAAAATATATAGAAAAAATTAGCCGGGCATGGTGGCACATGCCTGTAGTCCCAGCTACTCGGGAGGCTGAGGCAAGAGAATCACCTTAGCCCAGGAGTTTGAGGTTGCTGTGAGCTAGGCTGATGCCACGGCATTCTAGCCCGGGCAACAGAGTGAGACTCTGTCTCGGAAAAAAAATAATAATAATATAAAAAACACAAAGTATAAACATATAAAATAATATTTACAAAATGGATGTATGGCATAAAAAATAATGATGCAATGAACATTCTCATGCTCACTTCCCATCGCCTCACCTGTGTCTCACCCTCTCCCAATTCCATGTTCTTCCTCCCATCTCACTGGAAACCATACCCAAAGTTTCCATTTATCATTCCCTTTTTATTGCAGTTTTACACTTTGTGTTTGTACAAAGTAAGACTATATTATTTGTACTCCAAAATAATATATTGTGTACTTTTGCTTTTTTTTTTTGAGACAAAGTCTCACTCTGTTGCCTGTGATAGAGTGCCATGGCGTCAGCCTAGCTCACAGCAACCACAAACTCCTGGGCTCAAGCAATCCTTCTGCCTCAGCCTCCTGAGTAGCTGGGACTACAGGTGTGTGCCACCAGGCCTAGCTAATTTTTTCTATTTTAGTAGAGACAGGGGGTCTCACTATTGCTCGAACTGGTCTCGAACTCTTGACCTCGAGTGATCCTCCCGCCTTGGCCTCCCAGAGTGTTAGTATTACAGGTGTGAGTCACCTCACCTGGCCCATATTGATGTTGTTGTTTTCTCTTTTAGGCAACGTCCCTCTGTTGCCCAGGATGCAGTGCAAGTGGCTTGATCATAGCTCATTGCAACCTTGAACTCCTTGGCTCAAATGATCTTCCCATCTCAGCCTCCCAAGTAGGGACAACAGGCATGAGCCACTGCACCCAGCCAAACCTGTATTCCTTTTTAAAAATAGACTTTATTTTGTATAGCAGTTCTAGGTTCACAAACAAACTGAGCAGAAAAGAATGAGAGTTCCAATATCCCCCCGACCCCACATATGCACAACTTCCCCCACTATCAACATCTTGCCCCAGAGTATTCCATTTGTTACAATCGGTGAACTTACATTGACACCTCATTATCACTCAAAGTCCTCAGTTTACATTAGGACTCACTCTTAGTGTTGTACATATTATAGGCTTTGACAAACGTATGACATGTATCCATCATTATAGTATCATAGAGAACAGCTTCACTGCTTCAAAAATCCTCTGTACTCCACTTACTCGTCCCTCCATTTTCATAATCCCTGGCAATCACTGATCCTTGTACTGTCTCTATAGTTTTGCCTTTTATAGAATGTCATATAATTGGAATCATACAGCATGTAGGCTTTCAGATTGGTTTTTTTCACTTAGCAATATGCACTTAAGTTTTCCCATGTCTTTTTAGGGCTTGCTAGCTCATTTCTTTTTAATGCTGAATAAGAGTCCATTGCCTGGGTATACCACCATTTATGTATCCATTATGTCCTACTGAAGGACACCTTTAGTTGCTTCCAAGTTATGGCAGTTGCGGCAAAAGCTGCTATAAATATCCATTTTATGTACATGTGTGCATAAGTTTTAACTCACTTGGGTAAATATCACAGAGCACGATTTCTGGATTATATGAGGAGAGTATGTTTAGTTTTGTAAGAAACTGCCAAACTGTCTTCCAAAGTAACTGAACCATCTTGCATTCCCATTAGCAATGACTGAGAGTTCCTGATGCTCCACAGCCTTGCCAGTTATCGGTGTCCTTGATGTTTTGGATTTTGGCCATTCTAATAGATGCATAGTGGATCCTTGTGTTTTGGCCTAGATTCTTAAAAAATGCCAATGGCATGGCAAGAAAAGCTGAGGAACTGGTTAGGTTAGAAGATATGAAATAGAGGTGACAACTAGATGCAACAGTGATCCTGGACTGCATCCTGTCCCGGGGTAAAAAGTGCTGTAGAAGACATCATTGAGACAGTTGACAAAACTGGAATAGGGGACACAGATTGAAGTCTTATATCCATGTTAAATTTTCTGAATTTGGTCACTACCCATAGTTTCATTCTTAGGACACACATACCGAAGGAGTAAGGGGCAAGTGGCCTGATGCGTGCAAATGATTATCTCAAATGATTTAGAAAAAAACCCATAAAGATAGATGTAGATAAAGAGAGAAAAGAAATATGGCATAACCTTAGCAATTTGCGAAACTTGACGAAGGGTCTGTGGGAGTTTTGTGTACTATCTTTGAAACTTTCCTGTAAATTATTTCAAAATAAAAAGTTAAAAGAATTTTATTAAAGTGCTGCCTTTACCATTCCATTCATATCTTTTGATGCTCACGCACAAGTTTCTCAAGCATATTTGAAGAACGGAGTCGCAGATTCATAGGTGTGTGCATCTTCAACTTGATTAGCTACATAGTTTACAAAATGCCACTAACATCCTTATTAATTTTATCATGCAATGTCTTTCTCTCTCACTAAAATCTACGGTCGTTGGCAGTGATATTCAAAGTATAGTCCGTGGACTCGCAGCATTAGCCTCACCAGGGCGCTGGTCAGAGATGCAAATCCTGACTTCCACTCCAGACTTGCCAAAGCAGAAACTCGGGGGTGGGGGTGGGGGCAGAATCTAGGTTTTCACAAATTCTCCGACTGATTATAAAGTAACGCTA
>VBSM01000813.1:3306605-3316767 GCA_008086735.1 Cheirogaleus medius | reverse complement strand
TCTCATTGCAGTTTTGATTTGCATTTCCCTGATGATTAGAGATGTTGAGCATCCCTTCACATGTTTCTTGGCCATTATTCTGTCTTCTTTTGAAAAATTTCTGTTCATGCAGAAATGACTGACTTTTTAGCACAAAGTTGATCTATTTAAGAATGAGATTTTATATTCCATGATGATTTTAAAAGCTGTCTTTCCTTTAAATGTTACATTTTAGAAATATGGTCATTTGATCATTCAGTTTTATGATGGCAGAATAAAGACATATCTTGGAAATCATCCAGAAATGACCAGGAACACAAGAAACAGAAACATAAATCCTGATTTTTGATGAAACTATACACACACAACATATATATTAAGGTGGAAAGTAAAGGAGTTAGGGAGGCTGACGTGACAGAGTAGAAGATGCTTATCTATGCATCTGCAAGAGGAGTTCTGATGACACTTAACCACAGCAGCAGTAAAAAGAAGAATCTGTTCCTTTGAGTACTTACTATGGTCGGGGTCTGTTGAGCTCAGGCATTGGGTCCCAGGTACCCAGGAAGGGTAGGGCAGGGTTGAAAACAGGATGTATTGCAAGTATCCATGAGGAGCTGTAGATCCCAAGGCCTGACCACAGGGTTTTGTGTAGTGTCATCAAACTGCAAGCTCAATTTTTCACTGGTGGAAAAATATAGTGTGCAGGAGTCTCTTTTCTGAGGGCCCTTCAGTTTACCAGGGAAGACTTCTCCAGCCTTCTGCAGGGCTGGTGGGATGTCTGTGCTCGTCTGTCTGCTGGTGTCTGAGAGTCCATCTGCGGGGAGGGACAGGTACTCCTGACTGGGTCAGAAGACTTTACCAGCTTCCTGGTTTTCAGCTGAGTGCCTCCAGCCTGGCCTCCTCTGTGCCTGGTCCCTGCCTCCTCAGCCTTTATGGGTAAAGTCTCTGCAGTAAACCACCAGTCTCAGTGAAGAGTGGCTTTGGGGGCCGGGTGCGGTGGCTCACACCTGTAATCCTTTAGAGACCAGCCTGAGCAAGAGTGAGACTCTATCTCTACTAAAAATAGAAAGAAATTAGCTGGACAACTGAAAATATACAGAAAAAATCAGCCAGGCATGGTGGCGCATACCTGTAGTCCCAGCTACTTGGGAAGCTGAGTCAGGAGGATCGCTTGAGCCCAGGAGTTGGAGGTTGCTGTGAGCGAGGCTGACGCCACGGCACTCTAGCCTGGGCAACAGAGTGAGCCTCTGTCTCAAAAAAAAAAAAAAAAAAAGAGTGGTTTTGGGAGATGTGATCTCTTGGGTGGGCAAGTGGGTGCTGGGAGGGAACCCAGGGCTCCAACAGCCCTGTTCAAACTTGCAACTCTGCGCTCAGTCCCGTGCTTTGTCCCAGACTTCCGTGGTCCCTAGCGCCTGCAAGTGCCAACAGGGCATGTGGCTTGCTTTCTCTCTGGACCCTCCTCTGTGAGACTTTGGCTTTCTGTCTTTTCAAAAGTTCTTGAAATCTCTTGGCTGCTGCGTGTTCCTCTCCCATTCTCCTGTAAAGAAGACTGTGCATTTTTACTGCCTTCATTATCATTTTCATAGGGTTTGGGGAACAGAGCTGAGTGCGTGTGCTCAGTGCCCTGGGCTTACCTGGAAGTCACCGAGTCCTTGGAGCCCTGCTGTGTGTGGCCGGGCTGTCCTCCTGTGCACTGAGGGAGCCTCTCTCTCTGTTCTGCTTCCTTCTTGCTGCTGCTGCTGCCCTGCTGTTTCTGCAAACCAGCCGCCTGGAGGCAATGCTCATTTACCCAGTCTCCAGGAAAGGCGCCTTCCTTTCTCTGCCTATCTTATTTCCAGGGGATGCTGCCTGCCCAGGAGGTTTAAGGAAATTCACCTTCTCCACCTAAGGCCTTAAGCTTGGTGAATATTCCAGCTCTAAGAGGTGGCCCTGGGATACTCCAATTCAGGAGCAGCTGAAAAGGAACTCCAAGTGGAGAGTCCCATGCTGGCCTGGCCTGCCCACGTTAGCAGGGTTTGACCTGCATCCAGGATCTGTGCTTACTTCCTGGAGACCAAGCTGCTTCCTTAGTCCTAGTTATTTCTCTTTCATCTGGTCCAGTCAATAAGTAGCAGAAAGCCCTTGAAGTTTCCACTTTCTGGCACATGGTCAGAGTGTGTTGGAGTGAGAAGGGTGTCAGACACCTGCTCTCAAACTTGTATCTTTTCCTTAACTCAATTTTAAAAATTAGTTTTATTGAGCTATAATTTATTTACAATATATTTACCAATTTTAAGTGTACAATTCAATGAGTTTTGAAAAATATATGCCACCCTATGACTGCTATCATAGTCATGATATAGAATATTTTCATCACCCCTGAGAAGTCCCCTCCTGCCCCTCTGCAGTCACGTCTTTGCCCCAACCCCTGACTCCTGGCAGCTGCTGAGCTGATTTCTGTCACTCTAGTTTTCCCCTTTTCCTTGATTCAAATTTGATTTTATTATCAAGTGCCTGCTACTTTTTGAATTAAATTAAATAAATGTACCCACTGTAAACAGGGTAGAAACATCTAGGATACAAAGTACGTCACTGATTGGCTCCATATTTAGTTAAGCGTCAGTGTGGCTTCTTCAGAACTCAGATCTTAGCAATGGTCTTGACTCCTTTTGAGAGGACATGGCGGTCCCCCTTCCTGCCCAGGAGCAGGCTTCACCGGCATCTCCTTGCTTTTCAGAGCCTGTTCATCCGAGCAGTACGGGCATACAACGGCGAGAACTGGAGAACGTCCATCACAGACATGGAACTGGCCCTTCCCGACTTCTTCAAAGCCTTTTACGAGTGTCTCGCGGCCTGCGAGGGTTCCAGGGAGATCAGGGACTTCAAGGATTTCTACCTTTCCATAGCAGGTTGGTGGTGGGTAAGTGGGATAGCTACCCCTCTGGAATCTGTCTTCTGCTCGCTGTCTACATGCCTTCTAGATGCCTTGAGTGGCCTCTGAGGAACTTTGGAGCTTATGTATTAATGGGTCACTAGGGGTAGTCAGCACCTACGTAGTTAAGCCTTTGGTTTGGCAGGGGCTTCCGGCAAAATAGCTGATAGAATGTTCCAGCACAGGCCACCAAGCAGGTCTACCATGTCTGCCCTACTTGATGACAGATTCTCCACAGGCTTTTGGGAAAAATGGAAATGGGCCCAAGAGCAACTCAGTGGCTCACGTGCCTGAGATAACTTAGATTATGGGAATTTTTGAACACACACAGAAGTAGAATGAAGAGTATAATGAACCTTTAATTAGTCTTTATTAAGGTAACTTTTTGAAACTTTCTTTTCTGGTTATAAAACAATGTATGCTCACTGTAGGAAGTTTAGAGAACACTGGGAAAAGAATGAAGGAAGTAGGAAAACCAGAAACACCCAGATTTCTCTAGAGGGCCTTCCCTAATGCCTGTAGGGCAGTGTTGCTCTAGGAAATGGGAAGTGGCCCTGGGAGAATTTCTCAAAGTGCTTGGAGAGCACTAATCCTAGAACTGTGCCTCCCAGAAAGGGTTAAATAAGCCTGGGCTGTGGATTGGATAAAAGCCTTGTGCCTACAGTACTTGTTAAATAAGTCTGGGAATGGGCCAAGCACTGTGTCTCTCCCTTGGAGAGTCCATGTGCATGTTAATGGTTAAAGGCTCTTAGAAATCCTGCAGTATGGAAGCTCTTTTAAAGTTATTGAATCCAGGGTTTTGGGGGTTTTTTCCAATCATTTTTTGTTCGTTAATCTCTTTTTCTACAGAATACTTTTTATTTCTTAAAAAAACTTTTTATTATGGAAAATTTCAAACATATACCAAAAAATAAATAAAAGAGTATAACAAACCCCGATGTACCCATGACCAACTTCACAACTGGCAACTCATGGCCACTTGGGCTTTATCTAATTCCCATCTACTTCTCCTCTCTCCTGTTATTTTGAAGCTTACCCCAGATACTATATCATTTCATTTGTAATATTTCAGTATATACCTTTAAAAGATAAGGACTCCTTTTTTTTTAACATAACACCAAACTATTAAACCTAAAATAATTTTAACAATACTTCCTTAATCTCATCATCATTACCTAGATAGTATCCCAATCATCTCAGAAATGCCATAAATATGTATGTGTACCTTTAATTTACCATTTATTTGAATCAGGATCCAAATAAGGTTCATACATTGTAATTGGTTTTCTTTTTTTTTCTTTTTTTGTTCTGTTGCTCAGGCTAGAGCGCAGCAGTGGCATCATCATAGCTCACTGCAAACTCAAACTCCTGGGCTCAAGCAATCCTCCTGCCTCAGTCTCCCAAATAGCTGGGACTATAGGCATACACCACCATGCCTGGCCAGTTGTTTTCTATTTTTTGTAGAGACAGGATCTCACTCTCGCCCAGACTGGTCTCAAACTCCTGGCCTCAAGTGATCCTCTTGTCTTGGCCTCCCAAAGGACTGGGATTATGGGCATTGCACCTGGCCAGATTTGCCAATATTTAATATCGATTGTGCCACATTTACTTTATCACTCTCTCTATATGTATTATGTATATTATTATTGTTATTACATAACCATTTGAAAGTAGGTTGCATACATCATGACCTTTTACCACATAATACTTCAGTTTCTTTCCTAAGAACAGTAATATTATCTACATATCCACAGTAATTAAAATCACGAAACTTAATATACTAGATATGATACTTTTATTCAATCTACGGTCCATATGCCCATTTTTTCATTTGTCCCAATAATGTTCTTTTTAGCACCATTGTTTTTCCTGGTATAGGATCCAGTCTAGAATCATGTTTCCTATTTAGTTGCCTTGTATCTTTAGCGTTCCTTAATCTGGAACAGGCCTGTGGCCTTTCTTCGTCTCATTATGCCAATGATATTTTTTAAGATTATAGGCCATTTGCTTTATAAATACTCCTCAGATTGGGTTTCTATGACGTGTCCTCACAATTACATTCGAGTTATGCATCTTTGGCCAGAACACTACACAAATATCCTTCTCAGGGTTTCACGGCCAGATATGCCAGGTTTGTTTGCCACCGTATCGGTGATGTTCATTTTTAAGCAGTTGGTTCAGGTATTTTCCAGTTTCTAGCTTCTCCACAGTATAGCATTTGTTCTTTTAAGGTTATTTATTAACAGCAAGACCATGACAACTTGTTATTCATCAAACTCTGCTCTTCCCTCCTACCTGCTGCGGATATTATATTGAGAATTCTTGCTTGCATCATTTTTTCAGTAAAGTTTGTGTATATATATAAATATTTCCCCATATTTTTACATCTACTTCTTTTGTGCAAAGTACTTTATACACTATTCTGTTCTTTGCTTTTTTCACTTAATGACATATGCAAATTAGTACCTAGGGATTGTGTCATTCTTTTTTTTTTTTTTTGAGACAGAGTCTCACTCTGTTGCCCGGGCTAGAGTGCCATGGCATCAGCCTAGCTCACAGCAACCTCAAACTCCTGGGCTCAAGGGAGCCTCCTGCCTCAGCCTCCCAGGTAGCTGAGACTACAGGCATGCGCCACCATGCCCGGCTAATTTTTTCTATATAATTTTAGTTGGCCAATTAATTTCTTTCTATTTTTAGTAGAGATGGGGTCTTGCTCTTGCTCAGGCTGGTCTCGAACTCCTGAGCTCAAACGATCTGCCCGCCTCAGCCTCCCAGAGTGTTAGGATTATAGGTGTGAGCCACCGCGCCCGGCCTGTGTCATTCTTTTTTATTTTTTGGCAAGTGCTCTTTCAGGGGTGTATGAGTGATATACTGTAGTTTATTCAACTACCTGATAGATGTTTGGGTTCTTTCAATCTTTTGCTATTCTATATAATACTGCAGTGGATAACTCTGGGCTTTTTTTGTTGTTGTTAAGTGTGGAGGTATGTTTTAAAAGTCAACCAAAGTGGGATTAATAGTTGAAAGAGTAAATATTTCTGTGAATTATGTAGTATTTCAAGGTATCATTTTGTATTCTTACCAGCAACAGATGAGAGTGCCTGTTCCCCCACAGTCTTGCCAACATAGTGTGTGGAACCATCCTGGAGTCTTTTGCTTTAGCTGCATAAAGGGAGACAAGGGAGGAAACCAAGGATGACATGGAAAGTTTTAGGGACCAGGCCTGGAAGTAGCATTCATTAGCTGTTACTACCAACATTTCATTGGCCACAGCTAGTCATACGGCCCCAACCTAACTACAAGGGAGGCTGGGAAATGTAGTCTTTGATATCTTTACATGTTGTTATATTAAGGTTCACTTTATTGTCTTTCAAAGGCTATATAGATTTTATTGTTTGTGTGTACCACAATTTATTAATCATCATCCTGTCTATTAGCATTTAGGTACTTGCAAGTTTGTTTGTTTGCTGTTACAGACAGCGCTTATGTGTGCCTATGTCTAAAGAAAATTTCCTAAAAATAGACTGCTGTGTTGGAGGACATGTGTATTTTAACCTTTGATAAATTTTGCCAAATTATTTTCTAATAAGCTCATTCATGTTTTGCTTCTACCAGCAGAACATGAGAGTGTAAGTTTCACCATTCTCATGGCCGAGCATGGTGGCTCACGCCTGTAATCTTAGCACTCCGGGAGGCCAAGGCAGGAGGATCGCTTGAGCCCAGGAGTTTGAGGTTGCTGTGAACTAGGCTGACGCCATGGCACTCTAGCCTGGGCAACAGAGTGAGACTCTTGTCTCAAAAAAAAAAAGAAGTTTCACCATTCTCTCCCTAACACTAGGTGTTATGAAATTTTAAAATTTGGCCAATGTAACAGTTTAAATTATTTTAGAGTTAATTGTATTTCTTACTTACAAAAGAGATATAGCATCTCTTTACAATGTTTATTAGACATTTTAATACTTTCTTTTCTCTTAACATCCTTTGGTCATTTTTATAGTCACTGTTTGTCTTTTTCTTTTTGATTTTAAGGAACTTTGTATATTAAAGATTTTAGCTCCTATATCTTAAGTGTTGCAAACATTTTTCTTTTGCCTTTATCATTTGGGTGGGAGGCAGAAGTAGCATATTAAGAAAGTAATAGATGCACTGCTATGAACATTTTTGTGTTTTTTCAGATCATTATATAGAAGTTCTGGAATGTAAAATACAGTGTGAAGAGAACCTCACCCCAGTTATAGGAGGCTATCCAGTTGAGAAATTTGTGGCTACCATGTATCACTATTTGCAGTTTGCATATTATAAGTGTAAGTAATCTTCTATGAAATTTTGGGTGAGGTGCTTAGTCCTGCTAAGACTCAGCTTCCCCATCTGTAAAATAGAGGTAATAACTGTTATCTATGGTTGTTAAGGGAGGACATCAAAGTCACGCTGACAACCCTGATGTCATGCTTTGCACAGAAAGGCAGATGGCCCAGTGATTCAGGGCACAGATCCCGGAGCCATAGTGCGTGGGTTTGAATTCCACTCTGTCACTTACTAACTCTCTGGGCTTCTGCTTCCTCGTTTGTAAAGTAGAGATGATAGTACTCCTCATAGGAGTGTCCTGAGCGTTACATGAGTTAATGGACATGACATGCTCAGGGCATTCCCACACTGGCACCTAGCAAGCTATATAGGTGTTTGGGTTTTGTTTGGTTTTTTTTTTTGAGATGGGGTCTTGCTGTGTTGCCCAGGCTGGAGTGCAGTGGCTATTCACAGGTGCCATCCCACTACTGATCAACACGGGAGTTTTGACCCGTTCCGTATCCGACCTGGGCCGGTTCACCCCTCCTTAGGCAACCTGGTGGTCCCCCGCTCCTGGGAGGTCACCATATTGATGCTGATGTTTTCTTTGTCATTATTTCTCCTCTTCCCCATCATAGGATTTTACTGTTCAGACTGTTAGAATTTCATTCCTGTTGGTTCCCCCTTGATCTGAAATTGGAGTTTATCTATCAGAATGTTCTAATTGAACAAAGAGATGTGAATATGGGAGAGAAGGTAGTTCAAAGTTAGACCTCAGAGCCTGTCTGCTCAGGCTTCTCCCCCCTTTCCCTGTCACCTACATGGCCAAGTGCGGCTTGTTAGAGCAGCATGTGTCTTGGTGGCTCAGTGATAAGCACACGGGGACTACTTGGGACAGCTGTAGCAGGAACTGTTCTGCTTTTCTGAAGTGCCAGAGTCCAGTAGGTTTCTGGCTAGGATAGATGACCCCCGGGTCACTCTTTAGACTTAGGAGCAGCTGGACTCCGGGATGTCCCGGGCAGAGTGTGCTCCCAACCCCTTCAGGACACACTGAAAGCCTTGCATGCTGAAGTTTAAAAAAGAAAAAGAAAAAAATACATATGTATTATATAAATGTAATAATCCATAGGTCTGCTGGCCCTCTGAGCACGGCTTTGTTCTGCACGCACAAAGTTAGAACACTAGGCATTTAGAAGGTTCTGGACACATATGGGCTATGGCAGCTCACTGGCACTCTGGAATCCTCACACGCTCTGAAAATGGCCCTGCATATCAGCATTGGTGGCGAAGACTTACGAACACTGGTAGACCAAAGTTTCTAGCTTTGCTTCCTGCTCCCCAGGAAATCTTTGCTTTCTGGGGTTATGAGTAAAATTTACTTCCTGAAATTGGCTTCTGAAAAATCTGCCCTGTTTTGAACTCTTTCTAGACTACCTACCACACTAAATTTCTTGAGGGCGGGTGTCATTTGCATTTGAATAGTAAATGCCCCTCAGTGCTGGTTTTAAAGTGGTCATTATAGGAATCAGCCACTGGGTGGCACAGTTTATTCATACCCAAGCTTTGACTACTCTGGCCAACCACAGCTTTAGCAAAGGTAGTGTTCCTCAGTTGTAAATTGGGGTGCAAGGTACCAGAATAAATACCCAGGGGCTTGTGTCTCATCATCTCTTCCCTACCCTGCCTCCAATACAAATCCCACCCCCTGCAAAATCCCTATGCTGAAGGTGCTGTCATAGGTGAGCAACACTAAGTAGGGAGGCTGGGGGTGGGAACCCCATCCCCAAGAGATGGCAAGACCAAGTGACTTTTCAAATCTCCTCCACCCGGAGGGTCTACCATCCTTTGGGTTTTCCTGGTCTGGTTTAGCCACTGGAGGGCCACAGTCTGGAGATTGTGGCCTCATCCAGATGGGACAGGCGCCATGAGCCCCTAAGGGGGAGGCTCATTTGCTGAGCACATCCTCCCTACCTCCCTCAGTCCAGGAGGGTCCAGGCGTTGGGACCCAGCTGTCTCTGGCTGGCTGTGGGGACCTAAGGCCAGCTCAGGTCACCAGAGCCTGAGGTGCAACATAGACATTTCTGCAAAGGCATCTGCCTAACAAGGGACTTCCAAACCTGCCTCCAGGCTGCCATGGAGACCCAGTCTGTGACCTGCCCACCCAGGGATGCTTCTGGTTGGCCGCAGGCTCTCTGAAGGGGGCCTGGGGAGAAGGGGCTTATTCGTGACCTTTTTCTTTAGGAAGCTGAGCTTGGAGGAACAGTGGCTGGTGAGAGGAATTGTAGGGCGTGGCTTGCTTATTTCCCCGTCCTCTTTTCTCCCTGACCCCAGTGAACGACCTGAAGAACGCGGCCCCCTGTGCAGTCAGCTACCTGCTCTTTGACCCGAACGACAAGGTCATGCAGCAGAACCTGGTGTATTACCAGTACCATCGGGACAAATGGGGCCTGTCGGATGAGCATTTCCAGCCCAGACCCGTAAGTGCCGGTGCTCCGAGCCCCGCTTTCTTTCCCCGCACGCTTGCTTTCAGGAGACCACTTTGCACCCTGAGAGAAAGGGTTATTTCGGAAATGAAGGAAACTCATTTTTTTACTGTAGTTTTTGTCGTTTAACATTTTACTGCTTTAGTTTTGACTTCTGAATCTGTGAAAACTCTCCAAATTTCAAACATTACAGAAATCTTTTACTTAGAAAGCAAAATTCCCTCATAATCCCACACCTTCTCTTTACCCGGTGATCATGCTATACTTTACTGAAGTAGCACGTTATTTGTTTATTTTTACAAAAACAGGATCTGACTTTACATACTATTTTGCAATTTTTTGCAACTTGGTTGGTCTTTCTAACAATCCATAATGAACATTTTTCCATGTCACACCCATATACATGTTTTATTATTTTTTTTATTTTTTTGAGACAGAGTCTTGCTCTGTGACCCCAGGTAGAGTGCAGTGGCATCATCATAACTCACTGCAACCTCAAACTCCT
>VBSM01000813.1:3284637-3302280 GCA_008086735.1 Cheirogaleus medius | reverse complement strand
TCAGCCTCCCAGAGTGCTAGGATTACAGGCGTGAGCCACCGCGCCTGGCCTGTTGAATGTTTTTATCATGAAGTGGTGTTGAATTTTATCAAGTGCTTTTTCTGCATCTATTGAGGTGGTCATGTGATTCTTCTTTCTCTTGTTAGTTAACGTTCATTATAAACATGACTTTTTAGTGACTAACATTGCATGATATAGAATTTTTAGAAATAAAGCCTTTTTTATCGACATTTAGTTTGCTTCCAACTGTTTGCTTTTATAAATAGCACAGCAGTGACTAAATCTTTTACCTCTTCTCTGATCATTTCCTTAGGATAAATTCCTGTAACCAAATTCCTGGGTCTAAAGCTATGAACATTTTGAAGGCTTTTGATGTATGAGAACAATATATTTAGAAAATAATCATAGATGTTAGAACAGGAAGAGATTTTTCCATGACACTCAGTAAAGCTCTCTTACGTCACATATAAGGAAACACTCAGACAGATAAGAGTTCCTTGTCATAGTCACACAGAGGGTTAGTAATCATCCAATGAACAGACCAGCCTTATTCCAGGCTTTAAAATTCCTATGATTCTTAAACTTGGCATTTTTAAGATAAAAGGACTTTGTTTAAAGAAAGGTTCTGGAATAATTTGCTTATTAATTGAAGCTTTAGATTTGTGAAAGAATTAATCCATCTCTAAAGAATGAGCTATTTTGTTACTATATATCAAATTATGGCAAGTAATAATTTGAAATGAAAATATACCCAATACAATAAAATTCTTAGTTTAATCCTTGAATTTGCAAAGGACCACTAATAATACCACTTTGAAATAAAGCATCAATACAATTTAGCTACTGATATTTACTGATATTTGTGGCATTCTTCTTTTTTTTTGGTGGGGGGCGACAGAGCCTTGCTCTGTTGCTCTGGGTAGAGTGCGATGGCATCTTCCTAGCTCACAGCAACCTCAAACTCCTGGGCTCAAACCATCCTCCTGCCTCAGCCTCCCGAATAGCCGGGACTACAGGTTTGCATCACCACACCTGGCTAAATTTTTTTTCTATTTTTAGTAGAGACGGGGTCTCGCTCTTGCTCAGGCTGGTCTCGAACTCCTGAGCTCAAGCAATCCTCCCACCTCAGCCTCCCAGAGTGCTGGGATTATAGGCATGAGCCATTGCGCCTGGCCAGCATTCTTCCTTATTATCTTTCTGGGGTTGAAATGTGTATAAATACTCCTGAAAGTCTACACACTGGGTGAAAATGTTGCAGAGGCCTACTGCGGTTCTAGAAACTTTTATAAAGCAGGTTGAAACTGATGCTTCAGATTTCAGGTTCTGATGGTTGTTTGCTTCAAGAAAGCCCAACAGAAATAGAATATAACGTGTTGAAATAATTTACTGAGGAAATGCTCTCAGGTAGGAAAGGAGTGAGGGGCGGGAGGAAGGAACTCAGCAAATGGTGGTCTCAGCCGGGGCCTAGCCTGGCCTCCTCCCACGGGGAGCTCTGCGGCAGGACTCACACCACAGGTTTGTTCCTGCCTTTTGTAATCTCCCTTATCAGTTTGTCATCGGTTCTTGGCTGCCAGGAAGGGTTGGTATGTGGCCAAAAGGAGAAGCCTTGAACCAAAGCATCAATACAATTTAGCTTTACTGATATTTGTGGCATTCTTCTTCTTCTTTTTTTTTTTGGCGTCAGAGTCTTGCTCTGTTGCCCTGGGTAGAGTGTGGTGGCATCTTCATAGCTTACTGCAACCTCAAACTCCTGAGCTCAAACCATCCTCCTGCCTCAGCCTCCCAGATAGCTGGAACTACAGGTGCGCATCATCGTGCCTGGCTAAATTTTTTTTCTATTTTTAGTATGCTTTGGTTCAAGGCTGCTCCTTTTGGCTAAGGGCAATTGCCCAGGGAAGGGGCAGCTGCTAGCCATTAGCAGCCGGCCCTCTGGGGAACTGGGGATGGTGCACTGGGAAGGAGATTGAGCGAGGCACCCACAGCATCCACCATAACAGCCGTGCAGGGGATGGATTCCTTTCATCTGTGTCACCCTGGGCACGTGCTATTAGTGAGCTTAGGAAACAACATCGTCATCCCCCAAGTCACAGCAGCCACACAGCAGGAAACAGCAACTCCCTAAACAGATGTCATGGCTGTACACGTAATCATTCTACCATGCCAAGTTTTCCTTTAGGGGTCCAGAAAGCAACTGAAGAACACTTTTTTCAAGCTGTAGTGTTTTACTTCCATAATTTGAGTTTCTAATCTGAGACATGACATTGTATTTGATGGAAATGCTAAGACTCCCTTTTGTGTCTCATGTACTTGATAGATTTTTCTAGTTATTCCAAAATGCTGCAAGATTTTTGTAAATCTCTCTGTGTTAAAATATCCAAAGGGGCAAACAGGCTCTCGGCCTGGGGTAGTGAGCTCTGTGAAGGTCAAGCTTTCACAGAGGTGGTGAGCATCGGCGGGGTTGGCCTGTGCTGACCCTTGGGGAAGGGGCCTAGGCCTTCTTGGTCATTTGTCCTTCAACATGTTTATCGAACGCCTGTATACCAGGCTCTGGGGAAGAAAAATCAGCCCTGGCGCTGGTCCATGAAAGGTTCAGGGTCTCGTGGCTGAGGCAGAAAGTGGTCCTGAGGGAGAACTGCCAATGGGAGGGAAAGATGGGGTGCAGGGAGGGACGTGCAAAGGAGGGGGTGCTCAGCGGGGCCTTTCACAGGGTGGCTGGACTGTTCACTTCACACGGGCCATCAGTGGGGGTTGCAGAGCACTGGATACTAAGGTCACATGGAGTGGAAGCAGAGATCCCCTCCATAGGGAGAAGTCAGGTCCCCTGGGCCCCAGGCCATGGAGAAAACCTGCTTCAGCCCAAGCAGACAGTGGCAATGGCTTCTTAGAGACTGTTTCTGCTCACCAGCACTTGTAAAAGTCAGGTGGCCTACCTAACAGAGGTGTCCTGTTGTTTCTTACAGGGAGAGGTTGTGGAATACGTGGATGACCTCTTGGAAGTGGCGGAGACCAGCTAGTCCACAGCAACCAAAGACACTTCCTCTTGATGTTCAGGAAACACAGATTCTCTGTCCTCTTTTTCCCAACAGCCCAGGTTGTTGATACCTCAAAGCCTTCCCTTTACTATATAAAGCAAAAGGGAAGTCCCCATCTCTTTCACTACATGTAACCACGGGTGAGCGTGCCTTCCCCATGTTCATACCTGTCTTCCCCCTGTTCACACCTGTGGTCTCCATGTTCACACCTGTCTTCCCATGTTCACACCTGTCTTATCTTCACACCTATCTTCCCCATGTTCATACCTGTCTTCCCATGTTCACACCTGTCTTCACACCTGTCTTCCCCATGTTCACACCTGCCTTCCTCACATTCATACCTGCCTTTCTCACCATTTTAGTTTCAAGGACAGTCTTCCATGGTTTGTTTTTTTCTCAGAAAATCAGTATTATTTTTTAAATAAGAAAAACATTTCTAAAAGATAATAATTGTGAAAACCTACTTTGGCCTCTCTGCTTTTCCAGATTTTAGTCTCCTTGCTCCCCACCTAGGAAAGATGGTGGAAGACAAAGGCTGTACTTCTCCAAGCTTCATGATGGTCTTCACCTGGTCTGAACTGTACTAAGTCTGGCACCCATTGCAAAACAAGTTGGGTAGACGGTGTAGAGTATGGAAATGTGGCTTTTGCTCAACACTTTTGCATCTCCAAAATCTTACAATGGTTGGCCGATCCTGTTTGAGGACAATGCTCGGTTGTAAGTCTCAGTGTTGGAAATGGAAGAAGGATAGAGGCTGTCTAGTTTCATGCATTCTTTTAGTAAATATTTATTGAATACCTACTATGTGCTAGGCATTGACCTGGGCGCTAGAGATATTTCACAGAATAACAGGAAAAAGCATCCCTGCTCTCACAAAGCTTACATTCTACAGACAACCAATTTAACAGGAATAAATATATACAAGGTATCAGATGGTGATAATTGCTAGGCAGAAAAATAAAGCAAGGAAGGGGGTAAGGAATCCTGGAGATGAGGCTGCAGCTCTAAATAGGTGTTCAGGGAAGGCCTCACTGGGACGGTGGCATTAGAACAGAGATCTAAGGGAAGCAGGTCTCAGGAGCGGGATGTGTCGTACCCTGAAGTGAGAACCTGCTTACTGAGGTCAGGGAACAGCAGTGTGGCTGGGCAGAGGAGTGGGCACGGGGAGAGTGGAAGGAGAGAGGGCTGCAGAGGTGTGAGTGTGGGGGTGGGGAAGAGGACAGATGGCAGAGGACTTTGACTTGGCTTCTGCTGAGTGAGATGGGAACCTCAGGACGGTTTGAGCAGAGGAGTGCCTTGACCAATTTATACTTCGCAAGGGCCATGCTAGAGGCGGTATTTTGAAAAACCTGAGAATGAGCAAGGGTGGAAGGAAGCAGGGAGACTCTTGAGGAGGCCACTGCAAGATTCCAGGCTCAGACCTGGGCCATGGCAGCGGCAGTAGTGAGAAGTAGTCAAATTCTAGCTTTATTTTGAAAGCGGAGCCAACAGGATTTGCTGACAGGTTGGATGTGGAGTGTAAGCGAAAGAGATGAGTTAACGATGACATCAAGGCTCTTGGCCAGCAGAACGGGAAGGATGGAATTACCATTTACTGAAATGGGGAAGCCGGGATGGGTTGGGTGAGTAAGGAAGGTGGCGCAAAGCAGGCTGTCTGCGGTTGGGACGGGACGTTTTCAGGCTGCAGATAAAAGTGGAGAGTTTTCCCAGGTCCCGTCCCCAGCACAAGCTGAGGCAGGGATCTGAATGCATCCGGTGTAGTGTGAGGGTGCTCTCGGGACTGACCGTGAAAGCCTCTACCAGTCAGTTACTGGCTGTGGGAAGTCCCCTGGAGGTGGGGACCTTTGAAGGCCAGTGGATGAGTTGAGGGCAGTTCGCTGGAAGAGGGGACGTGGACAGTCGGTAGCCAACCTGCGGGGCATTGGGGGCCAGCTCTCTGCGGAGGGAGCTGGGAGGGGCTCCGCAGCGCCCTCTGCTGGTCTCCAGCGTGCCGACAGCATTTAAAGCTGCGAGGCCAAGCGGGGCCACTTGGATTGTGTGGGTATATAGAGAAGCCGCTTAAAAGAGCCAAGGACAGAGTCCTGGGGCTAGCTGGGACGCGTCAGCAGTGGAGGTGGGAGAAGACTGGCGCGGCATTTGGGAGACAGGACATTTCCCACAATGGCCTGGAAAGGAATAAAAGGAGAGAGTATTTGAGGTCTTTGTGTATTGGTGACTAACTGGAGGTAGAAAACTCACACATTTGTGCTTTTCCGGGCTCCCCTTTCCCCCAGCACACTATTCCAACCTCTGGGAACTCAGGCACATCCTTCTACTTCTCATTCCTCCCTGTCCCGCTTCCCTCATCCCCTCGCTTCTCCTGAGAGCACTTCCTCTGTCACCTGCACAGGATCTCCATGCCAGGTTCTCCTTGGAGGGTACCCAACCCGAGACAAGAGCCTACCACTTCTGTCTGTGGCTGAAGTTGCCCAGGTCAGCAGAGTCTCTACCCCCAGGGGACTGTTTGGCCAAAGGAGTCAGCATTATTATTGATGGACACACTTCTGTCCACCGCAGCCTCCCAATCAGGACCCTCCGCCCAGTGATGCATGGGATTGTACGTGGCGTCCTGCCGGGAGAGACAGCCTGGCCTTTGCCCTGGAATGCTGGGTTCTCCTTTCTGTCCTCACCCCACCCTCTACTCTACCGGAGAAACTGCCTTTTGAACTCAGTGGGGAGAGGGTCATAAGGCAGGACTGTGAAGTAATGAGGACCCAGAGGGTGGACGCCCTGCTCTCGGATTCCTGGGTCTGTGTAGACAGTGTACCCGGCAGCTGTTTAACTCCCCGGGTAGCTCCTGGCTGCAGTTGCCCTTCCCAGCTGTATGAGAAAGCGAAAGAGACATCCACAAGGTACCAGGCTGGGCTGGGTGTTCCACTCACTCCACCCCATGTGCCCTGCAGAGCTGCCATTGGGTCTTCTTCCTCTGAGGCCGGGGTGAACTCTTTGTAGATGATGTTCCACACAGGGGCTGAGTTGGCTTTGGCCGGGGAGAGAGGATCCTCCTTCATTCTCTGAAGTTGGCCTCCCTTCGCTGGGGATTGAAAAGCAGCTCCACCCCCATCTGAGCAATGTCACCTAAGGAAGAGACCCTGGTACCGTCAACGTTGTCAGCACTTTGATTGAAGGCTGTCGCGCGGAGTGACTAAATTTTTTTATTTCAAAAGAAACCAAACCAACCTTAAAAAAATAAAAAAGCAGGCTGGTTTGACCAGACCTATCCTAAAACCCCAGGTGTGCAGGCTGCACTCAACAACCTCAACCCAACACCTCCCTCCAAGCATGTTTCTTGGAAGAGCCTAGAAGATTCCTGGATTGAGACCCCATAGGTTTAGCCTCAGCCTGGCCTGTCTTTTGAAAAAACAAACAAATTTGTAAGCTTCGTGGGAGTTTCCAGGCCCACTGTAAGATGTCGCCCTTGTCCTTTGACCCACAGTGTGAAGCTCAGTGGTCACTGTTTGGTTTCCTAGGCTGGTCCAGGGATGCTGCCTGCCATGGGGGGGCATCTGTCCAGCCCCATCGCCACTCAGGAAACCCAAGCAGGAGGCACCCACTGGGAAGGGTATAAAACCAGCCCCTGTGGCCACTGCTAATGTTCCCACTTGTGGAGAAGGGACGTGCTGAGGGAGGTGTGTGTATGCACATGAATTTAAAAGTGAGTAATTGACTGAAATGTCGTACATATTCATTATGCTAGTATCCTTCTGATTTTTGAGACTTTCTAATTACTGCCACTAACTTGTTGTGCTCACCTCTGGAAGCCAGAAAGAGAAGCCGCTGCGAACGTTGACCACGAAGGCTGCCTTAGGAAGGAAACGTGTGCTTTTAGGAGTTCTTATTAAGGGAATTTTAAGAGCACAAAATTTTTACTGAACCCGACTCAGTGGCAAACAGAAAATGATTTGTTAGATTGTCAATGGGAAACGGTTTATTATGACTGCTGGTGGAATAAACAGTAGCCGGTTTCTGCCAGCATTTATGGAAATAACGTTTTTAAGTTTTAAATGTGAGCTGTAAACCGAAGCTACTTCAGTTTTTTTTTTTGTTTTTTAAAAAAACTCAATACTTAAACTGTGGGGGAAAGGTGGGTTGGTGCCAGAGAAAACATTCTCATTTAATAGTGTTTGAACATGGAACTGCAACGCAGTTCGTAGCGAGGCACTGAGAAAAACCCACAACTAATCCTTCATCGCAGCTGTCTGAACTCTTGATCATCTGCCATCCCCTCAAACAGCGACTTCTTTTTTCTGGTGACTCCAGGCTTCAATGACCTAGTGTGGAGAGTTTAAACTATGTACAAGGGAGGAAAGAAAAAAAAAGGAAAGGAACCTTAACTAAGCCTCAGCCAAAGGTTTTATGCATTGGACTTCCTGTGCCTGTAGCCAGGGGCAAGACTGTTCCCCACGCCTGTCCCCATGGCATCGCCCTGAAAGGGGAGACACCATGACGGCCTTGACTGACCCATTCCCGCCCCAGGAACGAGAGTCGGGAGCAGCTATGGTTGTAGTCAGAGCGCTTTTCCCTCTAGGGCAGGCTTGTGAGCCGCCACATCCTATTGCCTGACACTGTCCCCCTGCAAATATCTGGCTTTGATTGCTTGTTGAATGAAAGAGTTGGCTCAATATCGTCTTGGAGCTAGTAGGTAAGATACTGGTACCTCATTTTACAGGAGAAGAATAGGAAGGAACTAAGCAATTTGGCCAAGAGGTACAAAATAGATTCCGGAGTTTTATCTCCCACTTTCAGGTGGCAGTCAGTAAGCCAGACTATCAGTGCTATTGCTGACGTCCTTTTCCATCTTCTCTCCTTGGGTTAGGGTGGTGTTTACAATCTCAGTCTTGTAGAAAATTAGAATTCAGAAAATAGTTGTAAACAAAAGCTTTTTTGTTTTTAGACAGGGTCTTGCTCTGTTGCCTGGGCTAGAGTGCAGTGGCATCATCACAGCTCACTGCACCCTCAAACTCCTGGCGTCAAGTGATCCTCCCACCTCAGCCTCCCGAGTAGCTAGGACTACAGGCATGCGCCACCATGCCCGGCTAATTTTTCTATTTTTTGCAGAGACAGCGTCTCAGTATTGCCCAGGCTGGTCTCGAACTCCTGCCTTCCAGGGATCTTCCTGCCTCAGCCTCCCAAAGTGTTAAGATTACAGGCATGAGCCACCGCATCCAGCCAACAAAAGCATTTTTAAAAAAATCACATTGCATGTTTTATTTTGCTTATTCTCTATTTTCTTTTCTATCTACCGGATGGGAATGTCTTAACCACATTCTAGGACACATGTTGTAATGAGCTCTGTTTTCTCAGGTTCGTGAAATTTCTGACATTCATCTAACAAAGCAGAAAGCTTACACTAGGGACTCCTAGATCTCATGCAACAGGGGTGGTCCTTGCTAGCCATGAGCTGGCTGAGGCCCCGTCAGGCAGGAGAGGTTCATACCTCTCCCTGGGAAGATTCTCTCTTTCAGAGACGATCTGGGATCCCACTAGGAAAACCATTTGGAATCTGTTTCAAACAAGAACCCAAAGCATCTTCAGACATGACTGCCGACAGCAACGGCGCTCCATGCATGTCACCAAAGGGCAAGCAAGGAGAAGAAAAAGAGTAGAAGATGGCAGGTTGGAAGAGTGAGGAAACAGCACAGAAAGAAGTCTGGTTTTGGAGAGTTTGGAGAGTTCAAACATCAGCTGTTTGAAGAAAAGGTGAAGGACACAGGGATTTTGTTGATGTCAGCCCAAGAATTCCAGAGGATACACTGAAAAAGTTTGCACCGAGGTGGAGGTGTAGGGAATGGGAGTTGAGTGTTGATGGGTGTCTTAGGTCGGGATCCCTGGAGGCAAGGCAAGTGATGGGGTGCTCTCAGGAGAAGGGTGTGAGGGAGCAGCCCAAGCTAGCAAGGGTATCTTCTCAGTTGGAGGCAAGCTTCCGCCAGCTCCCACGGGAGCTCTGGCGCAGGAATCACCCATGGAGCTGGTCGAATCTCAGGCAAGGGAGCCGGCCTTTAGTATCCACGTGACAGCCAGTCATCGGCTATAGGCTGTGCTAGCAGGGCGGAAGGTGGGTCTGACTTCCAGGGTGAGGGAACTCCCATTAGGTGGAGAGCAGTTCCCTGGGTGAAAAGGGTACACTTAGGTGCTTATGAGCATTTTGACAGCCGACACTCAGGGCAGCTGGGAGAGGGGCTCACCTGCCTAGTGAAGGAGGTCTCAGAGGGGCATCAACAGTGTCCACAGCACTGGGGGGCGTGGACCCCTGGTGGTCACAGGTAGAAAGGGACATCAGGAAGATGGCATTGGTGCTGATGGTCTCTGAGCTGCATTTGCCCAGGTCTCTTTTCCAACATGCCCTGTGCCCCAGGAGCCTGACCCCTATGGTCTATGTTGCCTGGGCTCCCTCACCTTCTGACTTCTGGTTGCCACTAGGACATGCTGGCAAGAGATCACATGGTGAGGGAAGAGGTCTAGGTCTTTAAAATCTCTGGTTCCTCCAAGCCACAGGTGGACAGGGGCTGCATCCTCCTTGAGGCCAGAGCTCTTGTCTGGCAGTCTCTTTCCTATTGCTGAAGCCCTTGTTCGGGTCCCTAACAGGTCTCCACCATCCCTTGATGGTTCTATTAATCCTCACCCACAGCTTTGTGATAGTCCCTTCAACTAGTCCTCTTTAATTATTCCTCTGAGTGTCCCATCAAGGAGAGAAGGGAGGTCATCAGTTTTTGTCTCTTAGGCCAGTGCTTCTGAAACTTTGCTGTGCACACCCATCACCTGGGCATCTTATTAAATGCAGATTTGGATTCTGCAGGTCTGGGGCAAAGCCTGAGATTCTGCACGTCCCACAAGCTCCCAGGTGGAGCCCGTGCTGCTAGTGCAAGAGCCACACCTGGACTAGTGAGGCACTGGGTGTCTCCCTGTTGGGAAGGGCAGGGCCTGTCTGTGGTGAGGAACAGACAGACAGGGAGGGAGGAGGGAGCAAGAGCTCTGTAGATGTCCCTAAAATCCAGCTGCAGGAGGTAACAGGGCTGAGAGCTGGGTTTAGAGAGGGCAGTCCTAGATAAAGCAAGTATTAGGACATTATTTTCAGGATTACTAGAGAATCCTCTTTTTTTTTTTTTAAACCATGGTGCAGTAACCCAGAAATAAAATACATCCAGTAACAGTTTGGGGAAATAATTATTTATTTTAAACATCTCAGAAGCTTTGTGTTAATAGAACACCCCACCCCATGCCCCCAATTTTCATGAACATTAAACATTTACCAGTCTCAAAACATGAATAATGACATACAATTTAGGTTTACAGCATTTTAATCGGTCCCTTCCGACATGCAATTTCAGATTCTAAAACATTGATTTAGATGACAGCAAACCAATAAAAACTTAAAAACTGATGTGTTGGATTTCACAGTCCATGTCTACAAATAATATATTTACATGTATAATTTGTAATAAATTTATTAATACATTTGTATTAATATGACCTATTTATTTGCTGGTATAAATTCAGTGTTCTGGGTTATTACACAATCATAGTGACTAACACAATACCAATGTTGAGGCAGAGGTTACTTTGTATAGTTAAAAATAGAAAAGTTGTCTTGCAATAGATTAGAATCTAATTTATAAATATATACAGTCTCTGGCTTTTTTTGTTGTGTTTTGCTTTGGCAATATGTAGAGAGCATTTTATTACAATTGTCTTTGATTTCATCTGATGCATCAGTATTCCAGTTGGTACCTTCAAGCCTTTATTTTATCCAATTATGGGGACTAAGATCTTTGATTATGCTGACTGTCTTTACGGCTACTTACCCTATTATTTTTCCAAAGCTTGCACTGAAAAAAGGTGGCAGGGAAGAAAATATGTTGTGAGAATTCTTTTTTTTTCTTTAGAAAACAATTTTTCAATTGCAAAAAAGATCAGGATTTCTTTCATGCCACACAAAACACTTAGACTCCTATAGTGTCTCAGAATAAAAGTATTACTTTCATCATTTTTTATCACTGATAACTATTTCCAAGAAGGTGATTCATACCAGAAAAATACAGCATGCTTAGTTTCTGTGCCAACACACAGGAGACCGTTGCAGATGGCATTCTGGCAGCTTCAATCGCTGCCTCACGTGCACGTAGCGATGCCTGGTTCCCATGCAAGACAAACCACAGGTGTTACTCATCTTCTGTGCCTCTAGGGCTTCGCCTGGCCTCAAAGCTCACAATTTATCACAAAACAGTGGCTCTCAAACTTCGGTGTGCATCAAAGTCACCGAGAGGGCTTGTTAAAACACAGAGAGCTGGGCCCCACTCCCAGGACTTCTGTTTCCTGAGTCTGGGGTGGAACCATGGAATGTACATCTCTAACAAGTTCCCAGGTGATGCTGATTCTGCAGGTCTGAGGACCACATCTTGAGAGCCACTGTCACAAACAATACTTGCTGAGCCACCATAAGATGATCTATGAAATGGGTTGCCCTATAGCCAGGACGGACTCTGTTTCCATAGAGCTCACAATTTCCACACTAAAGAATAGATCAGCACAGATCATTTCACACTTTTTAATTCCTCTGCCTCCTCATCAAGCAGGCACTTGATATCCTAGTCTTTGGCCCTCTTAAGACATTTTTTTCTCCCATGTCATCCCTCTTTCTGGAGTTCAGAGAAATGGCTAATCCTGAGAGAGGAAACCAAGGACTGAGTTTTGTTGGTCCTGGCAAAAATTCCAAGACATTCCTAGGCACAGACTGGTCAAGGACAACTAGTCCGCTGCTTCTGAGTGGAAATGGTATTACTGGTACAAAGCTAACTTTGTTTTTCAAAAAGGGTGAGCTGTCCCACAGAATGGAGGGAACAGAGGTGGATGTGCACCTCTTCACTCCTCGCCTCCCCTCAACAAAATGTCAGCCTTATGTTCTCTCCAATTCCAAGAAACAATTAAAAAGAAACCTCAAAGCTTCTAGAGTCTAGACTGTGTCCTGGTTCTTGGTTCATTTGCCCTCAGCAACATCACAACATTAAAAGGAAATAACCCATGATCCTTCCATATCCCACTCTCAACAATTACATACCTATGTCCTAAATAGCACTGCTCTCAAATGCTCAGTTTATCACACCTAGTTAAACAATCTCAGGGTAGGAAGCCAATGATGTTATTTTTTAAGAAGGGAAAAGAAGACAAGAGTATGAGGAAGAGGTGAATCTTGACCTCACATTGGAATTAGGGCCCATGCACAGGTCTGGGATAGTGCAATCAGTTCCAGGGCAGATGGTTGAGGAGATACTGACGTGTGCGATGATGCCACCAAAGCCTTCCTGCCCTGCCAGGTGCTCCAGAGACACTTCTCAGCCTATAAAATAAAGAGCTGAGGAAAAAAATGGCGAGCTCCACTCCCCCTGTGTCATGCTCTCGTGAATGATCAGTGTTTATCGGTGTGATGTGTCACCATTAATTTTCCTCCCAAGTGGCTTTGGGACAGCCCACTCTGAAGGAGGCTAGACCTTCTCCATCTCAATCTGCTGGTGGTAGTGCCGGGCCTGCCGCTGGCTAACGTTCAGCTTGTACACGGAGCCCTTGTGCTGGCACTTGCGGTAGCCCCACACTGCCCCCACACCTGCTAGGAGCAGCAGCAGGCAAAGGACGGTGACGACGGTGGCAATCATGGGGCCTCTACTGAGGCTGGGACATTCGCCGCCCACACACGGCTCCAAGGTTGGAAGAAGCTCCTCACTTGCACCTGGCCCGGCGCCTTCCTGTCCCAAGAAGTCTTCAGACAGCAGGTATGGGAAGCTATCCTGGACCTCAGGAGCAGTGGTCTCCACTGGAGGCTGGGTGGCCGCCATGACTGTTGAGGGGATGTGGTCGGGCATCTGCTGGACAGCAGTTGTCAATGTCTCCGGCGTAGAGGTGGTGAGTTCATAGGGTAGGGTGGCCATGGGAGACACCTCTGCGGTGAATCTCCACAGCACGGTTGACTTGGTCAAGTCACCATCCTCATCGTGGGGACCCTCAGTCTCAGACACATTCATGGGTCTGAGAGCCAAAGCCTCCACATCTAGCATTTGAGATGGAAGCACTGAACTACGGGTCATGTCCTCACGTGGTATGAGGGTGGTACTCCTGGGCTGCTTAATTTCCACAAGAACGGGCTGATCAGGGGTAACTAGTACACTTTCATCCAGTCCTACTGACCCAGCTCCCTTGTCTCCATCCTCCTCCTCTTCTGCCTCCGTCTTCTTCCAAGCCCCATCTGTCACAGGGTAGCCATCTAACCAGGACTCGTCACTGCTGCTTACCACTGGGTCCCCTGCCTTGCTGTCATTCCTGCCCGGAAATGGCCCCAAGGGGCTGTCCGTGCTGCCATAGATCACCTTGCTTTCGGGTTTACCTGGGACAAATTTGACACTACTGTGGTTGTCTCCAGCAGGAAACTGCTTTTTGGGATTGTCATCCACCTCCTTTTCCATCTCAGGCTTGTGGAAAGTCTCAGCAGGAAACCAGAACAAGTACTTCTGGTTTGGTCGAGATCCTGGCAAGTCTGTGGGGACGCTGATCCCAGCACTGGGCAAACCTGTGGTTGGCACGAAGGCTTTATCCTGGGCTATGTTTTCTTTCCCCACGTTAATGGAGACCAGACTGTCCTGTTTTGGAGCCTCCTCAGAGGCTTCTCCCTGACCCCTGTCCTCTTCTGCTTCTGTCCGGGAATCCTCCATGAGCTCTCTGAAGGACACAGACCTGTCATCAGGGAAGTTATCTTCATAGTCAATATGTGCCTCAGCCTCGTCTGAGAGGAAAAAGAGAAAAACCTCATTAGGTCCAAAGGCACAGAGCCAGTGCAGAAGACAAGGAAATAAAAAGCGTAAGAACTGGAACAGAATAAATAATATTGTCTTCATTCACAGATGATATGATTGTGCATCACAGATGAACCCAAAGAATCCACATGTATATCATTATAATCAATATGTGAATGTATCGAGGGCATTGGATCTACCATGCATATAAAACATCAACTGTATTTCTATAATATATACTGGCAATAAAAAGAAAACAAAAAGGATGCCATTTACAATAGCATAAAAAAGCAAACACCTAAGAATAAATCTAACAAAAGGTGTGCAAGACTTCCACATGGAATGGTACAAAATACTGCTGAACAAAATTAAAGAAGACCTAAATAAATGGAGGCAGATACTGTGATCATGTAGTAAAAGGCTCAGAATTGTTGTCAATTCTATCCAAATTGATCTATATAGATTTAATATAATCCTAATGAAAATCTCAGACATTAACACATAGATGCTAAAATTTATGGAAATGCAGTGGACCAAGAATAGACAAGGCGATCTTGAAAAAGAAGAAAAAGGCTGGAGGCTGTACACCACAATATTTCAAGATTTACTATAAAATTGAATTGCTTTTAAGGCTGTGGTGGTATTGGCACAAGGACAGATAATTGGATTATATTAGAATTAAGAATGTCTGTTCACCAAAAGCCACCACAAACAGTTAAAATGCAAGGCACAGAGTTGGAGGAGACATTTGCGACACATATAACCTCCAAAAGACTTATAGCCAGAATTTAAAAAGAACTCCTACAATTAAATACTAAATAGGTAGACAAACCATAGAAAAGTTGGCAAGCTGCTTGAATTGGTACATCACCAAAAAGATATGTAAATAGTAATAAGACATGTAAAGATGCTCAACCTCATTAGTAAGAGAGAAATAGTGATTATAGTCATAATGAGATACCATTCCATAGCACCAGAATGGCTAAAATTAAATGGAATGACAGTATCAAGTGTTAGCAAGGATGTACAGCACTGTTAGTGGGAGTGTGAATTGGAACAACCATTATGGAAAACTGTTTGGGCATTTCTACTAAAACTGAACATATGGAAGCTCCATGACACAACAATTCCACTCCTAAATATACACTCAACGGTAACGTGTGCATATGGGCACCAAAAGACATGCACAAGACTGTTCATAATAACCAAAAACGAGAGACAATTCAAATATCCATTCACAGCCAAAATGATAGATACATTATGGTATAGTCATACAATGAAAATCTGCACATCAATGAAATTGAACCAACCACTGTTTCTCGCAGCAACATGGGTGAATTTCATGCCTGTAATGCTGAGCAACAGAAGCCTGGTACAAAACAGCACACTCTTTGTGATTCCATTTACATAAAGCTAAAAGACAGGCAGAACTAATCTATAATACGATGTTAAAAGTCAGGTGGATGGTTACAGTTGGGTAGGAGAGGAGGGGTAATGACTAGGTCTGGGCACAAGCAGGACTTTGAGATGTTTTATTTCTTGACCTGTGTCAATATTTTTGTTTATTCTTTGATAATTCATTGAGACCTGTTGCCTTATGATTTGTATGTATGTTATAATTAAGTAAAAAAATGCATCTTTTAAAACACTGGTTTGCTCTTTGTAAAATTCTCAGTCGTGAGAGGATGCTGTGAAGTATTTTGAATCCAACTGAGTAAGAATGAACAGAGCCCCACAGCTCAGAGACCAGAATGTAAGGATAGCCTGATGAGATTGGAATCATGTGGGTTAGGAAGGTACAAGAAGCTGGTATCTTCCAAACACCAAAATTTAATCACCAGCTACTAGACATCCCAGCTACTAGCGAGGCTGAGGCAGGAGCATAGCTTGAGCCCAGGAGTCTGAGGTTGCAGTGAGCTATGATGGTACCACTGCACTCCAGCCTGGGTGACAGATGGAGACCCTGTCTCTTAAAACACAAATATATATACACACACACACACACACACACCCATATGCACTGGCTGGTGAGAGCATCAATTTTCTTCCCAGCCTCTCCTTGGAGTCCCACCCCCATCAGTGTGAAAGGTGCCCTAGCAGAACTCCCTCCCCTCAGCCAGCAGATTCATCATAATGAAGCAGAGTGGTGATCCTGCTCCATAAAATTTACTCTTAATGCAAAGAAACTTGGCATCCCACGTGTCCGATCAGTCATTTCTGCCCCAAATTTGCCACAACCAATTTGTTTTTAATTTTAAAAAAAGAATATATTCTGTGGCACCATGGAAGAAATTATCTTTGCAAAACAATATACGTTTGCCAGTAGCCTCCCAGAGGTTGTGCTTCTGAGGATGAATGTCCTTGTGTGCTCAGCTAGCACACAGTCTGCTTTCAAGAGGGGGCAAGGCAGGAAGCAGTAACTCTTCAACACCATTTTTCCTCCAGAAGGCTTCAGCCACTCGAAATCACAGGTCATTACCTCATGCACAATCCCAGCTACTAGCGAGGCTGAGGCAGGAGGATAGCTTGAGCCCAGGAGTCTGAGGTTGCAGTGAGCTATGATGGTACCACTGCACTCCAGCCTGGGTGACAGATGGAGACCCTGTCTCTTAAAACACAAATACACACACACACACACACACACACACACACACACACCCCCATATGCACTGGCCGGTGAGAGCATCAATTTTCTTCCCAGCCTCTCCTTGGGGCCCCACCCCCATCAGTGTGAAAGGTGCCCTAGCAGAACTCCCTCCCCTCAGCCAGCAGATTCAGTGAGCTTCTCATCGCACATGCATGATTTTACTAGGGATTAGTTCTTTTCTTTTTCTAGAGACAGGGTCTCACTCTGTCACTCAGGCTGGAGTGCACTGGTACAATCATAGCTCACTGTAGCCTCAAACTCTTGGGCTCAAACATCCTCCTGCCTCAGCCTCCCAAGGAGCTGGGACTACAGGCGTGCACCACCACACCTGGCTTAGGGAACATTTCTTTGTTGCCTCATTGCAGTTCGAAGACACCAAACTGTCAAGAGCCCACAAATGATTCTGTTTCATTCCATGGGATTTTTGCCATTTCTGGTTTTTGCTTGCTGACATCCTGACAGTTGCATTCATTTTCCTTCAGGTCATCAACTGTAGCTCACTGACAGTTGGGAGTAAACAAGCTGTTTGCCCAGAACTCAGTCAGTGTGATCCACCAACACTTGCACACTGTTGCCAAAGGCAGCCGTCGGTGATGGGAACACCAGCAGGAAGCCGGTGAGTGGAGAGCTCCCTCCCTGTTCCCACACACCATCTTCTCCTGGCCCTGGCCCATGCCCACACGGACACGGTCCACAGGTAAACAGAATTCTACCCAAATAATCAACGGCTAAAAAGAAATGTGAGTGTAAGGGATACTCAAAATCTTCCAGCACCTCAGAATATTTGTGGCCCTGACAAATCTCTCTGTGACCTCTGTTCCCGCTTCATCCCCGTCTCTTCTCCCCACACCCCATATTCCGTTTCCATGCCCAGCACTACCTGCCTCTTTGTTCTTGCTCCTTCTGCTTGCTCCTCCCTCTGCTCTGCTTCCTCTTTGTCTACCTGGTCACTTACATTCAAGACCACTTCAGTATGTACTGGGGGTGCAGGCAAAAAGTCACCTTGCCATCAGCATGGATGATACGCCATCCTTGAAAATACCTGAGTGCATCACCTATTTTCCCTCCTCCATATCCATCAAAATGGGGAAACTCCACCACACACACACACGCACGCACGCACACACACACACACACACACACCTTA
>VBSM01000813.1:3263194-3279458 GCA_008086735.1 Cheirogaleus medius | reverse complement strand
CCAGGAGTTTGAGGTTGCAGTGAGCTATGATGATGCCACTGCACTCTAGCCTAGACAATAGATCAAGACCCTATCTCCAAAAACAAACAAACAAAATAAATCTATGATGACCCATATGCTCAAGGACTTAATGGGAGAAGTAGACAATACTCAAAAAACAGATAGACAATGTAAACAGAGAGATGGAAATTCTAAGAAAGAATCAAAAAGAGGCTGGGCATCATGGTAGCTCATGCCTATAATCCTAGCACTCTGGGAGGCCAAGGTGAGAGGATCCCTTGAGGTCAGGAGTTTGGGACCAGCCTGAGCAAGAGAGAGACCCTATCTCTACTAAAAATAGAAAAAAATTAGCCAGGCGTGGTGGTGTGAGCCTGTAGTCCAAGGTCCTCAGGAGGCCAAGGCAGGAGAATCACTTGAGCCCAGGAGTAAGAGGTTGCTGTGAGCTATAATCATGCCACTGCACTCTACCTGGAGCATCCCAGCTACTCAGGAGGCTGAGGCAGGAGGATCGCTTGAGCCCAGGTGTTTGAGGTTGCTGTGAGCTAGGCTAATGCCATGGCACTCTAGCTCGGGCAACAAAGCGAGACTGTCTCAAAAAAAAAAAAGCACGGTGACTCACATCTATAATCTCAGCATTTTGGGAGGCCAAGGCAGAAGGATCTGTTGAGGCCAGGAGTTTGATACTAGCCTGCGCAACATAGCAAGACCCCATCTCTTAAAAACAAAACAACAACAAAAAAAACCTACAGCTAACATCATGATTAATGGTGAGAAACTTGAAGCTTTCTAACTAAGATCAGGAACAAGGCAAGGATGTCTCTCAGCACTGCTTTGCAACATCATACTAGAAGCCATTGATAATACGGTAAGATAAGAAAAGGAAATAAAAGGCATATAGATTGGGAAAGAAGAACTAACCCTATCTTTTTTATATACTGAAAGAAAAAATATTTTTTATTTCAGTTAATTGGGAAGCTTTGTCAGAGCCCTATCCATAAGGAGAAGAGCCAACAGCTGTCTTTATTCTGGTTGGTTTGCTTTGCAGTTCATTCTGTGTAAAGTCACCTAACTCTCATGGTCATGGGTGTCTGGCTGTCCACAGGCTCCTCTCTGTTCGGCCTTGGTTCAAATTGTCTTTGTCTGCAGATGACATGATTTTCTATGTAGAAAATCTGGAAGAATCAACAACAACAACATAAAACTCCTGGAACTAAATAAATGATTATAGTAAGGTTGCAGGATATAAGGTTAACATACAAAAGTTGATCACTTTCCTACATGCTAGTAATGAATTAGTGACATTTTAAATTAAAAACTCATTAACATCCTGAGAAATGAAATTATTAGATATAAATCTATAAAACATGTACTAGATCTATATGAAGAAAACTACAAAACTCTGATGAAAGATATCAAAGATACTAACTAAATGGAGAGATGATCCATGTTCATGGATAGGAAGACTCAATATTGTCAAGATGTCAGATTTTCCTAACTTGATCTATAGATTGAACACAGTCCCAATCAAAGCCCCAGCAGGTTATTTGGTAGATATCAACGAACCAATTCTATAGTTTAGAGGTAGAGGGAAAAGACCCAGAATAGCCAACTCAATATTGAAGAAGAACAAAGTCAGAGAACTGACCCTTTTAGACTTCAAGACTTCTGTAAAACTACAGCAATCAAGACAGTGTGATAATGGTGAAAGAATGACAAATATCAAGTGAACAGAATAGAGAGCCAAGAAATAGACCCACATACCTACATAAATATAGTTAACTGACTTTCTCATCTCAAAAAAAGTCATAAAAAGACATGGTGGAACTTAATTGCATATTACCAAGTGAAAGAAGCCAATCTGAAAAGGCTATATACCATATGATTCCAACTATATGACATTCTAGAAAAGGCAAATCTATGGAGACAGTAAAAGGATCTGTGGTTTCAGTCATTAAGGGGGAGAAAGAGGTAAATAAACAGAACACAGAAGGCTTTTAGGGTGGTGAAACTGTTCTGAATGATACTACAATGGTGGATACAGGTTTGTGGATACACATTTGTCAAAACCCATAGAATGTACAACACCAAGAACGAACCTTAAGGTTAACTGTAGACTTTGGGTGACAACGAGGAATCACTGTAGGTTCATCTATTGTAATAAATGTACCAGTCTGGTACAGAATGTTGATAGTGAGGGAGATTGTGCGTGAGTGCGGTTAGGAAGTTGATGGGAACATTCTGTACTTTCTGCTCAATTTTTCTGTGAATCTAAAAAATAGTTTATTAATTTTTAAAAATATAAGGTGTTTAGTAATACAGATGAAGTAATCTCATTTAGGTTAAAAAACACAGAAATATATATGTACTTATGTTTATATACATATATGTAAAAATATATGGGTGTGTGTGTTTGGTAATGGTCTTGCCATTGGGGTTGGTGTTGGGGGCGGGGAGAGGCACCCTCTGCTGTACTCTATAGTCTGTAACATTTATCTCTTGGCAGAGAGTACCTGCTCACTTATCTAAATAAGGCAGAAAGGAGCTTGCTGCTAGAGCTTTATCTCTGGATGCCCCCTTCAAGGAGACATTAGAAGGGAACATCGTCTGACAATTTTAGAATACGAAGTTGTAGCCCTTTGTGCCACATTTATTCATTCAGTGAGCCTTTTTGAGTGCCTCACCTGTGCCAGGCATTCTGCCAGGGCCAGGGGTTGCCAGAGTGACCAGGACGCAGCCCTTGTGATCCCAGTTCAAGGTGCGGGCAGCACCTGCGGCAGTGGGTGGCAGGGGAGAGTTGTTTTTAAGTTTGTTTCCTCACAGGCTGACAAAGTCTCGCACAGTTCAGAAGAGCTGACTGTGATTCCCTCTCCTCAGAGAAGCCGTGTGGAGACCCGCCTTCCTTCCCACACACCATCCTGCAGGGCCGCACCGGCTTGGAGATGGGGGACGAGGTGCTGTACGTGTGTGCCCCCGGCCACGTCACGGGCCATCGGGAAACCGCCTTCACCCTGCTCTGTAACAGCTGTGGGGAGTGGTACGGCCTGGTGCAGGCCTGCGGGAGAGGTAAGCGTCCTGGGCTGGGCCACCGCCACGTGCCCACGCAGTGCTGGCAGGGGCTCCGCTTCTGCCGGCTGCATGTGGTGGGCTTTCTTCACCAAGGTGCCTTTGAAAAGAGGCTGCCAGGCCTCTCCGCTGAGCTCTGGACCAGACAGCATCTCCACTGGGGGGTTCCTGCAGCATGGCAAATGCAGCACATTCACAACCGAACTCTTCGTCTTCCCTGCTGGGAGTGCAGAGCTAACAGATCTCCCCTTCTTCTCTAAGCACAGAGTTGACGTTGGGTTAGCTTTCTAGCATGTTTCCCCGCAAACCTGGTCAAGATGGAATGTCCGCTGTGGCACCAAGCAGCGTTGCTTCTGGTGAAAACGTCCCTGGTTGGTAAACTGGGCTGGGAGGACTGTAATGAACACGAGATAGGGAGCCCAGCTTTGGGCTGCCCCAAGGGGGTGATTTTTGTGTCTGGGTGTGACCTCTGCAGGGAACCTGAGAACTGTTCTGTGGGTTGTAATGAGAGAGATGGGCTCCTGTGGGATATGGGGCTTCTAAACACCTTGGATCCACACCCACACATGCAAGTCCTGTTCCCTTACACCTGAGCAGTCGTGGGGGTGGAGCAAGGAGGGTAACTCCAGGACAGCCGTGTGGGCTGCTGCAAGGGCCACCTGCGCCCACTGATGGGAATTGCCCACCACTGCCCAGCCG
The DNA here is from genome assembly GCA_008086735.1 of Cheirogaleus medius. NCBI lineage: Eukaryota > Metazoa > Chordata > Mammalia > Primates > Cheirogaleidae > Cheirogaleus > Cheirogaleus medius. The sequence continues at coordinate 3,275,696 of VBSM01000813.1, read as the reverse complement.
CCTTGCTCTACTCCCTGGCCTGGAACCTTCTGAGTGCCAGGTATATCCTGTGGTATCATGCAAGTCTGAATATTTAGTTGAGACTGAAAAGGGTCCTGGTGGACATTGAGTTCCCCAAACCTGATCTGATTTCCCCAGATGTCCCCATTCCATCAACATCACATTCCTAGGGGTCCCAGGTTTCTGTAGTGCCCCCACCACCCAGCCCTTTGGGAATTTTCTCAGCAATAGAAATCACTGTCTCCAGCCACAGCCAGGCCTGGTCTCCCCACCCCAACAGGGGTACAGCACCCATCTGGGGGTTGGGCAGCCCCATGGCTGGCCTGGGCTTATGACTACAGCACTTTGGACCTCATGTCAGACCCTGAATTGTTCTCTGACCTCACAGGGCTCGTCTTAACCTCAAGCCTCTTTCAAGGAACCCCCTCTCTAATTCCTCGTAACATCTGGGTACCAAGTGGAGGCTGATTCTATAGAGGGAAATAACTCCAGCACCATGATGTTAGTGGATTTATAGGACAGTTTGTCCCTGGAACGTCCTGCAGATCCCATAAGAGAACTATGATGAGACCTAGGGCACTGTCACATCTGCCAGCTTTATCCACGTTGTTGCCTGAAGCTGTGGTTTGTTATTTACAAACTGTTATTTACTATCGATAGTGTGAATACACCACTATTTATTTATCTAATCTGCTGTTCATAGACATTTGCCTTGTTCTCATTTTGTGACTGTCACAAACTGTGCTATCATGATTGTTCTCATCCGCGTCACTTGGTTCTCATGTGAACACAGTTCCATTGGTTTCTAAGAGTGGAATTGCTGCCCATGGGGTATGTGTGTGTTCAACTTTCGTGGATGCTGCCAAAGAGTTTTCTAAAGTATGTGACCAGTCTGCTCTGCCGTCAGCTGTGTACGAGAGTGCTTGTTGTTCAGCATCTTAACTAACCTTTCAGATTGCCATTCTGGTGACTGCGCTGTCATGACTTGTAGTCGTAATATTTATTTCTCTGATAATAGTGAGGTTCAGCACTTATCACATGCTAATCAGGCATTAGAATTTCCTCATGTAAAATGCCTGTTCCAGTATTTTGCCCTTTTTTCCTAATTGACTTGAATTGATTATTTACACATTATAGAATTTTGTACATGAAATGTTCATAATTAATGTGTTGCAAATATTTCCTCCCATTCTGTGGCTTATTGTTTTATTGTTCTTAGAGTGTCTTTTAATGAATAGGTTTTGTTGTTGTCTATTTCACTATTTTTCAAACTGTGTGGGCTATTACAAATTTTTTGTAGTCATTGGCAGACTGATACTTTGGCAAAACACAGTAAAATAATGCTTTTATAAAATAAAAATTAATACAAAAATAAAATAGATTCCAAATATAAACACAAATTTTTGTTAAATAGATGTAAAATTCCTCATTCTCCTGTCAAATTGTTACAAAGGCCTCTAAAAACTTTACTCTCAATGTATCTACTTGCCTTGTTGCATACTAGTAACAAAAAATTACAGAATGGGACAAGTGTTAGAAGCACAGTTTAAGCAATCTTCTAGAATGTTCCTCATCATTTTTCTGTTGCTGTAGCTTTGTGCCAGGCAGGGGCTACTTGCCAATTCTGATCATTCACCTGCCTAAGAAAATCAGGTGAAAGGACTGGCCTTCCTATTTGTAGAATGTGTTGCTTTGCAGCAGACCTGTACTCACCATGAGGTCGTTAATACTCTGATGACAGGCTGAAGTTGCAGCCTCCCATGAGCCACACCTGCCAGCCAAATGGGTTGTTTACTGGCCCCAGTAGAATGAGAACTAAATGTAGTTTTTGTGGGTCTGAAATGGTGTTTATTTTCTCACTGCAATGCAGAGTTGTTAGAGCTTTCAGCTGCTGGGCAGGAATTCTGGTTTCTAAGCTTGGCTGGATATATAGACTGTTACAGTTTTCATTACTATGTGGATTTAATATTTAAATTATCTGTGTCAGTATAAGAAATCTCTGTGTGTGTGTTACAAGAATATCTTCACCAGATATTTCACTTCATTTTGCATTTATTTTTTTCCAACAAACATCAACTTTTTTCATTAGGAAATTGCTTCATATTGGAGAAAAGTCATCTTGGGAGAGTGGGTCAAACAAGGCCCTTTGAGTTAGCCCATCTGGGTCTGGCTAGTAACTCTTCCTTACACTAGCTGGTTGACTGTTCATCCATTCATCCACGTCCCATCGTTTGGCAGGATCCTAGGTGCTGCATATAAGGTTACAGAAAACCCTGTTCCAACGCTAAAGGACACTCTGGTGTACTGGTGCCTCAAAAGACACGGAAGCAGTAGTTTGACTAGGTAGAAGGGAAAACTGGAAAGCGAGGTGTTGCAGAAGATGACATTTTAAAGGAAGTGTGTTTCCAGATGGAAGAAGGGCTCCATGAACTCAAGGGCTGCAGAAATCAAGTAAATGAAAGCTGAAAAGTGTGCATTGGCTTCACAGTCTGAAGGGTGTTCTGGCGGCCTTGTATTTTCAGTGTGAACCTGGGGAGTGGGTGATGCACCAAGGCCACCCCACAGCGCGTACAGGAAGGGGGTGGGGTGAGGAAAAGGGCTGAGGGCAGGCAACTCATTCTTGAATTTCTGCTGTTCATGAAGAAGAATTGGAAAGACACAAAGGGTAGAGCTGGAAGAACCGGAGTCCAAAGAGGTGTGGTGTTTGTTTTGTTTGCTTGCTTTTGTTATTTTTAAGATTTATTTTTAAGAGATTTGAACTCATATAAATGACAGAAAGAACTGGAAGAGGAGACTGAACAATTTTATTGACTTTCCTGAGCCTTAATTTGCTCATATGAGAAAGTAGGTACTAATTATCACATAGAGTTGCCTTGTGGGATTCCCGGCAAGTGCATCACTTAGATCAGGACATATTATACGGTATGGGGCCGAGAACTGTTCATTCTTTCTCTTTCACCTGTGCTGATGAGGGAGAGAATCCAGGTCCTTTCCCTTGAGGTATCTAAAGGGCTTTGTGCGTGACACTGGCTTTTTGCTTCCTGGTGTGTTGACTCTAGCTGCTGTTACAGCAAATAATTAAGAGCATACTGTGACTTCGACCGTCTGTTACTTGGTTGAGAAGTTAGTTTCTGCCAGCAGGCTTCTCAGGTTCTAGACACCAGCAGCTGGTCCTTCCAGAAAGGCGTGGCCCATGTGGCTTTTGGACTTGATGGAGACCCAAGCAGCGGGTAGCTTTCTAACATGTGGTTCCCAGGCATTCCATACCTGTGGTCTCAGCTGCCTCCCTCCTCCCTCCAGGGGGCCCTGGCTGCCTCCAGCCTAAGCTTGTTTCCTCTGTGCTCAGCCCTGCCACTAACCACCCGGTGCCCCAACCAGGTCCTCCAAACATTGTGGCCCACCCAGAACATTTCCTTATATTTCCTTGTGTGCTGCTGGCTCTGACTCCAAACCCTCTGGCAAAACCTGCCCAGAGATGCGGCTCCAGGAGCTCCTCTGCTGAGACCACAATAGCATCTGTACCCCTCACCTCTTTATGACCTCTGCAGGGCCCAGAGGGCCTCAAGGGCCAGGCACCTTGGAGGTCAAGACTTAAAAGAACTTGGGGCTCCAAGGAGTTTGATCTTAGAGATTCTGGGGGCATAGGAGCTCAGGGCTACTATGTCACTCAAGTTTGGCATTGCATAGGCATTTGAGGACTGGCTGGATGTGTTGGGTCAGATTCTCTAAAAGCAGACCCAATTCGGATGTCCGCGATTTACGGAGGGAGAAAGGGGATTGGGGACAGATGGGTTAGCAGAAGGAGTTAAGCAAGGTTGCAGCCCCAGTTGGATTCCTGCTTCACCTAGCCCTGGGGGGAGCTGTGGAGCATAAATTGCACCACTGGGTTGGTCCCCTTTGGGTTGGTCCCCTTTTGAAGCAAGTGGCCCAGCCTTGAGTGCCTCCATGTCAGCTTGTCATGGGCTGTAGGCTGCTGGGCACAGGGCATGTGGCCTATAATCTCCCAAGCCAGGCCCACATTCCACCAAGGGTGCTTCTCCAGAGAAGGGGTAGCTGTGAACTCTTAGCTGCCAACACTCACTGCAGCTGGGGCGTGGGTACCTGGCCTGGGAAAGGGATGTGGGTGGGACACCAGCAGCATCTATTCCAATGGAGTTATTTATTGACAGCTTCAATTCTATGGAGCAGTGGTTTCCAAGCTAACTAACTCTTGTGATTAAAAGAAAAATCTGTTAGTAAAGTGGGAACTGCCTGAATGAGCTTGCTGAAATTTAAAATTTGCGATGAGGAGCAAAAATGATCCCCCAGGGACATGCACACCTGGGCAGGTAGCCCAAGGTGAGTGAGTGGGTGGGTAGCAGGGTGCCCCAGCCACATGCTGCCCAGGTTGTGTGATTGCAAGCAACGTTCAGGTCCAGCCTCAAGTGGGGGTGATGCAGTCTCCCACTTAAGCACAGGGACTTTAGCCTTGACCATTAACCCAAATGGATGAGAACGTACTCCACTGCCATTTCTCCCCTCTGTGTGTTAGTATTTCTCTAGCTTTGGTCCCCAGGTCTGGGTCTGGCCATTTAGTCTTCTATTCTGCTGTCCAAATCCACACATCTTCTTGGTTTCCAGTCCCAGTTTGGCAGAAGGAAATGTCTGTCATACCTCACTCATGTATTCAGTATCTAACCATAATTGGTTGTTACCCTAATTATAGAAAAATCCTGATGCTTTGCTCCTTGAGGATGTAGGCAGCAGATTTCCACACTAGGTTTGGTTTCTTCTTATGCCAAGTTTTATACCCATTTTCAAGGCTATGTTTTCTCCTTGGACACTTGCACCCTAAGGATGGTCTCTGACTTTCCAGCACTCCAGGGGTGTCACATGATCCCAATGTTGGCCTTCCTAAGGAGCCCTTGTGGTCCCCTTGGCATGCTGACCACTCTCCTGCTCACCACCTGGCTTCTCCTACTCATTGCTTCAACACCCCTGCTGTCTCCTGACTTCAGAACCCAGTGGTCCTACAGTCTCTGCCCTTGGTTCCAGGTGAGGCCATTTATCCTGCCTTTGAGGTTGGGGCAGGCGAGAATCACTGCTGGCAAGAGTAGATTAACACAAACAACCCAGGAAGGAGAGGCATGGACTTTTGCCACAGGTTATCTGCAACCAAGTGTTAAGACAGGCTCAGAAAGGCCCACCCCTACTTCCAGCTACATAGGTTCTTTGTGTCCTTTCTGGACTGTAGTATCAGGAAAGTGCTTGACACCAAGCTTGACCTCACTCTGCCACCACCTCTGTGTCCATAGCAATATACAGCCGTTTTTTTCCTCTGCCCTGGTCGGACACAGCCGTGGAACAGACACATTGTCCAGTTAGGCAATTAGAAAAAAGCTATCATAGACTACACACTTGCTTCAGCTGTCTCTCTCCTGGGAGTTGTTTTTCGGTTTTGCTTCGTTTTTCAACAACTCTGTTGAGGTTTAATTTGCATACTGTAAACTATACTCATGTATAGTATAAATTTATCTGAGTTGTCATAGGTGTATACACCCACAAAACCACCACCATAACTAAAATATAGAATATTTCCATCGGCCTCAAGTCTCCTTGTGCCCCTTTCTGTGATAGTTTTACATACTTTATCTCATTTAATCTTCACAGGTCTGAGAGTGGAAATGGCTGGCTCCAATTTACAGATGGGAAAACGGTGGTACAAGAAGGTTCAGTGATTTGTGGGTGTCACACAGAAGCAGAGCTGGGATTTAAAACCAGGCATGTCTTATCCTGTCTGTATCATGTCTCTGTGCTCCCTCTGGGGACCCCAAGACTGAGGGGAGCAAGGACTTGCAAACTAGCTGTCCCCTCTGTAAGTTCCTTTGCTCTTTTCTCTCTCAATTCTAAAGGCATTCTTTTGTTTTCTTAAATTAACTTCAATTTCTGCATTTCTCCATCTTTTGGGCTTAATTTCCTTCATAGAATACAGCATGAGACTGAAACTGATTTAGAATGTCTTTGTCAGTATTGCCATATTTGTTCAGAGGTTCATTGAACCAGTGGTTATTTCTGGCTTGTCTGGTTGTCTTTTTTAAAATTACTATTTTTAAAGGCTGTCGTAGCCAAGACCAGAGGGAAAAAGAGGGCATGTGTGGGCTTCCAGAAATGCAGCAATGTGAAAACGAATGGAAGATTCTGGGATTCTGGGCTCTGGCCTGTCTCCTGCAGCCCTGACAATGCCCCACCCTGATAAGAGACACAGGCAGTGCACACACCAGCCTTCTCCTTTCGTGCCTGACTTACATCATCTGTCTGTGTTCTTCTGTTCCCCAAAAGCAGCAGTTAAATATAAATGCACAGCAAATAACCTAGGTTTTGCCAGGAGAACCCACAAAGTTTACATTTCCTAGACTTGCTTGTCTAAATCAGAAGGCCCCGTGTTGTGTTAGCACCAGTTTTCAGGGAGAGCATGGGCTGGGGTGGGAGGGTAGAGGGTGGCTAGAAGGATTGCGGGATGATCTGAGTCAGAGGGTGTAGACCCAGGCAAGCAGAGGGGAGGTGAGAGAAATAGCACCTCCATGGGCAGAGAGCGGGCCTTCTCCATCTTGTGAGCAAAATTTGCTTGCTGGTTGAAATTCAGTGAATAACAAACTTTATAGTTCCCCATGAGGAGCAAAACAGGCTTGGGTGTTTTTTCATGAGTAGGCTATTTGTAAACACTCATTGTCCTTGTCTTCATTTGAGATTTTGGGAAAACTGACATAGTGAGAACCTGTTTCTGAGCCAGGTCCTTGGCCTGCGAACCTGGGGAGACAGGAAGAGCTTGGCTGAGGGCCCTGGGCTTCTGTCCAGGGGTGCTCTGGCCTCAGGGAGCTCTGGAGGCAGAAACTTGTATACACATACAAATATCAAACTCAGTCGCATGCACATGCATGCATACACACACAGCTTAGACCAACTGTAAGGGTCTAGGTCAAGGCAGGCCCACCCACAGCGGCAGTGGGCTGACCCTTCCCAAATCTCAGCTCTCACATTATACATTAGGCCAGTGTTTCCTGCACAAGAAGCAGTGGAGGGGGAGAACATGGCTTGTCTCCCGCCTGTATTCCAGGTGCCTTTTGACTTCACAACACATTTAACCTCGTGGGATGGGTTACACAGGAGGAAGAAGTTAGCAGACACTGATTATATTGGATCTCAAAGATCAATTTATATTCTTTGCCTCTGTCACAAATCAAATAAAAACTGGCTGCCATCGCTCACTTATGCATCTCTTTACTCATGTATTTATTCAGCAAACATTTACGGAGTGTCTCCTCTATGCCAGGCACCGTGATGTGTGCTGGGGATACAAAGGCAGAGAGGATATGCCCTTGTTCTCAGAGGGTTCCGGGGCCAGAGGGGAGGTGGGCCAGGTGGTGTGATCAGTGCAGGTGACAGCGGCGAGCCCTGTTCTGGATGGATGCTGTTCCCGTTGTTCCGGTAACACATTAGTCCCAAACTGAGACCATTTGAGGTCCAAGTCTCAAACACCATCAAGGTCTAGATTGGTTTTACCCTGTCCATATAAACGTGTGAAGTGTCTCTAAAATACTTTTAGCCCCTCCCTATATCACATACACGTTTCATTTTACCAATAAGCACCTGTTTCTAATATTTATCCTGGACGTTAATAGGCCTCTAATGTTACCAATAGAAAGCCATTTCAGACACTCAGAGTGCTAATTTGCAAATCAGTGTTTTTCATCAAGATACAGATAATAGAAGTGCTTATAGTAGCCACATCTGGAGGATGAGTTTCTTGGTCAGAATGTTAACTGTCCACCCCACACGGAATTCCTTTTTTTTTTTTTTTTTTTTTGAGACAATGTCATTGTTCTTTTCTCTTCCACTTCTGAATATACTGGGGTGAGATTTTAGGCAAGCTTGATTTCAGTTTTTGTTCTTGAATGTGATTTGCTTTTTCCCTCTGGATAGCAGTTGAAATATTTCTTTGTCCTTGGCATTCACAAATTCTGTGCCAGTTTTTCCTTGAACGTAGTGTACACTTTTGTTCGTTTATTTAATTTTTATTTAAGAGTAACATAAATACAGAACATTTCAAAAATCAAAGTTTTATAGAGCTTAGGGAATTATTATACCATAAACACACCCATGTAATTGTCACCCAGTTCAAGAAGTAGAACATCACCAGTAATCCAGAAACACTCCTGGGGCTCTCTTTCAGTCACAGCCTCCCTGAGAACACACTTCTAAAACTATAAATTACATTTTCTTTGCTTGAATTGTATTAAAGTAGAAGCATACAGTATGTACTCTGGTGTATGGCTTCCTTTGCCCAGTATTATGTCCGTGAGACACATCCATGTTGTTCCATGAGCTGTAGTTCACACTTTTTCTTTGCTAGGGAGTATTCCATTCTACTGTTGAAGAACATTTTCCTTGTTTCAAGTCTAGAGCTATTATGAGAGCACTTTTATACAGGTCTTTCGGTGTCCATGTTGCATGTATTCCTCTAGAATTCTGCATTTTCTAGAATTTCGTCTATATACTTAGGAGTTACATTGCCGCATCACAGGACATATATATGTTCAAATTTAGTAGATAATGCCCAATTGTTTTTCAAAATGGCTGTAACAATTTACACTCCCCAGAGCATTGTATGAGTGTTCTGGGAGACATACGTGCCCACCAACAGTTGGTACTGTCAGTCTTTTACATGTTAAGCCATTTTGATGAGTATGTTATAATATTACCTAAATTGAATTTCTGTGATCAGTGATGTTAAGCACCTTTGTCATATGTTTATTGGCTATTTGAATATCTCATTTGTGAAATGTCTATTCAATTCTCTTGCCCATTTTTCTACTGGGTTGTCTTTTTATTTCATATATTTGTAGGAGTTCTTTATATTACTCTGGATACCAGAACTTTTGAGGTTATATATGTTGCAAATATCTTCTGTTAGGTAAGTTGCCTTTTCATGTTCTTTGTGGTATCGGTAATAAATAGAATTTTGATGTAGTCTAATTTATTAATATTTTTTCCTTTAAAAAAATTGTGATAAAAAACCTGTAACTTAAAATTGACCATCTTAACCATCTTCAAGTATACAGGTCAGTAATGTTAAGTATATTCACATTGTTGTGAAACAGATCTCCAGAACTGCATCTTGTAAATCTGAAACTCTACACCAATTAAACAACAACTCCCCTTTTCCTCCCTCTCCATTCTACTTTCTGTTTCTATGAATTTGACTACTTTTAATACAATGTATAAGTAGAATCATACAATGTTTGTTTTTTTGTGACTGGCTTTTTTCACTTAGCATAATATCCTCAACATTCATCCATGTTGTTGTATGCGACAGTAATCCTTTCCTTTTTATATCAGTTTTTGTATATTTTTAAAATCATGTTAAGGAAGTTTCCTTATATTCTTAATTTATAAGGTTTTTTTTTTTATCCTGTTGACTTTTGTTTCTGAAACTCTTTTTTTTAAATGTTAAACTAATCATGAATTACTGAGATAAACCTAACTACTGTGTTTCCTTGCAAATAAGACCTACCCATAAAATAAGCCCTAGCAGGATTTCTAAGCATTTGTTCAATATAAGCCCTACCCCGAAAATAAGACCTAGTGATGCGCGTGGCTACGCAGTGTATCTGCACAACCCATGCATTTCATCACAGAGCGGTAAAGAAGACGAGCAGCCCTTCTCATCTGCCCCATGAGAGCTCTACTGCTCGACATGAGAGATTGGGGCCAATGGTTCTAAAGGAAATAGAGTCGCAAGAAATTCAGGATGGAATTCAGGGTTTGGAGAGTTGTGATGATGTTCCAGAAGAAGACGACTTAACTGTATTTGAATAAATGTAGATTGCAGTACCGTACTTAAAAAAAATAACACATCCCCTGAAAATAAGCCCTAGGGTATCTTCTTGAGGAAAAATAAATATAAGACCCTGTCTTATTTTCGGAGAAACACAGTAGGTGTAATGTATTATTCTTTTAATATATTGCTTAACTCAGCTTACCAGTATTAATGTATTACTGGATTAAGTTTGTCAATATTTTATATGGTATTTTTGCATCTATATTTAGTGAGATGAGTCTGCAATATTACTTTTTGTCATATCCTTGCCAGTTTGGGTACTAAGATTACACTGGATATATAACGTAAATTGGGATGTATTTCCTCTTTTTCTGTTCCCTGGAAGAGTTTAAGATTGGAATTACTCTCCTAAAGATTTGATAGAATTCATTAGCAAAGCCACCTGTGCCTGGAGTTTTCTGTGTATAGAGAGATTGACTTTCATTAATAATTAACAGTATATAAAATTTTTTCTATTTCTTCTTGTGTCACTTTTGGTAAGTTGTATTTTTCTTCAATTTTGTCTATTTGCTCAGAATTTAGGGAGTTTTGTACATAAATTTATCATAGAGTTCTTTTATTGTCTTTTATAATATCTGACAGATCTGTAGTAATGCCCATTTTTATCCCTGATGTTTTTCATTTGTATCTTCTCTTCTTCTCTAAATATTTTTCAATTAGTCTTGGTAGGAGTTTATCAATGTTATTAGTCTTTTCAAAGAATCAACTTTTGGCTATGTTGATCCTCTCTATTGTGTGTTTTTTTTTTATTTTATTAATTTTTGCTCTTTTTTTTAAATCTCTTTCCTCTATTTCTTTGTCTTTAACTTACTCTTCATTTCCCAGCTTCCTGAGGTAAATATGATTTTAAGCCTTTATTCTTTTGTAACATAGGTATTTAAAGCTATAATTTTTTCTCCTTGTTCTAATTGTTAATGATAGAGATGTTTAAAAATCTCACTATAATCATTGATTTATAAATTTTTCCTTTTAGTTCATATCTGTTAAATTCATAGATTTTGAGGCTATATTATTAAGTATATACAATTTTAGAATTTAATATATTCTTGGTGAATTGAAATGTTTATCTTTATAAAATATCCCTTTTTATCTCTAGTAATGTTTTTGCCTTCAAGTCTTCTTTGCTGGTTAGTGTCTTCATGACATTTTTTTTCCCTTCTTTTACTTTCAACTTCTCTATATGCTTATATTTAAAATGTGTCTCTTATAAGCACCATGTACATAGTTTCTGTTTCTTTATCCAGGCTGACAACCTTTGCCTTTTAATTGTACCGTTAATCCATTTTACATTTAACCATCCATAGATACGAGTTTAAAATGACTGTCTCTTTATTTTGTCTCTGTCCCACTTGTTCTCTGTTCCTTTTTCTCTACTTTGCTGCCTTCTTTTGGAGTGATTAAGCATTTTTCCTTAGGCACCCTTGACTTATCAAAGTTTAATATAAATTAATACTTTTACCACTTCATGGATAATTTAAAGCCTTTAGACATTTGACTCCATTTACCTCCTCCCAACACCTATCTTATTGTCCAATGTTTTGAATAAATACAATGTGTGTGTGCACGCATGGGTGTGTGCACGCATACGTACGTGCTTGTTTTAGGCAGTCGACATTCACTTGGATTTACCCCTGTATTTACCTTTTTCATTGTCTTTTTTTCCTGCATCTCTGAGCTTCTATCCAGGATATTTTCACAGAGTAAAAAACTCTGTATTGGCAGTTCTTTTCTTCTGACACTTTGAAGATGTCATCACATTGTCTTCTGGCTCTATTGTTTCTTTTGAAAAGTTACCTCTCAGTCTTATTATTGCTCTTTTGAAGGTTATATACCTGCTTTCACAGGTAGCTTTTAAATTTTTCTGTCTTTGACTTTTAGCAGTTTTAATTTAGTGTGCCTATGTGTAGTTTTCTGTGAATTTATTCTGCTTGAGGTTTGCAGTGATTGTTGAATATGTGTCTTCATGTGTCTTAGTTTTGTAAAATTCTCAGTGCACTCTATTCCTTACAATTTCTAATTGTTATGTTGTTACAGGTCCTCAATTTGATGCTTAAAGTTCATAACTACCCCTTCATAACATTGTTATTTTATCATCTTACCTTTGAGCTTTTGTTTCATTGCACTCAATTTCTTTTTAAGTTCTATAGTAGGAAGCAATTGTAAGGGATTCTTTCTATTCCTTAAATTGTTACTTCTTCTAAATTAGATACTTTGCTTTTTACATACACCTTCCTTTCATCCAGAAGAGGGCATGGTAGCTGGGGGTGGACAATTCAGCGGAAATGGTATGTAGTTTTAGTCTTGTTTTTGTGTTTGTTTTAAAATACCCCGGCTCTGGCTTTTGCTTCAGAAATGTTGTTAAATGTTCTATGTCAGAGTTTCCTTCACCTGAGCAACATGAAGTCTTGGCATTTTGGATTCTATCAGGAAGAATCAGCCCTATGGGTTACTCATCTGTTTCTCTCCACCCCCTTTGCTTCTCTGGAGGATTTGTTGATTCCTTAGCACAGTTTCTGAAGGGTTGGGGGAGGGGTGGTTAGGAGCCGAGCCATGTACCTTCTCTACTCTACTCTAGAACCTTCTGTTTCTCCTCTTAGTAACTAGTTTTTTTTTTAATTTGTTGCA
>VBSM01000813.1:3245701-3260315 GCA_008086735.1 Cheirogaleus medius | reverse complement strand
TTCTTGTCATAAACAGGAGGCTCAGAGCAGTCTGCACGGAAGACACGTTTGGGAGTTGCTGATCTACTGGACTGCACTTCTAGCAGTCAGAACAATCTTCAGAATGTTCAAAAAGCGTGTCCTGGCTGAGAACCCTACAGTGGTTTCTCATTTCTTAAAATTCAATCCAATATTCTCACCCCTGCATATCTAGCTGTTTTCCCAACCTCTCCAGCTCTATCTTGGATTACTCACCCCCTCACCTGAAACCGTGCAGGCTCACAGTTTCTCAAACATGCCACGCTCTTTCTGCCTACTGTCTGATGTGGCTACCTAGCCTGGCCTCATCTCCTAGACCTCTAACACCAAGGCCAGAGGACTGGAAGATCCACAAGAGATGTGGTGCAGTGCACGGGGAGCCCTTCACTTGGCAGGAAGGAGAGTTGGGAAGACTCACCCGTATTCTACCCTCCTCTAGGACCACTGGAGTCGCCAGACATGGACGGCGGGAAGGTGAATATTGGGTCCCCAAAATACTGAAGAAGGCCAAGTTCTAAGTACATACTCTGGCCTCAAGAGCACCCATGTAGATGATAAAAGACAGGCTGAGAACAGACATTCAGAAGGGAGTATTTTAAAGTTACATAAAGGTGCAATAATGCATGTGTAGTGTAAAAAAAAAATCAAAACATAAAAAATATAGAACATAAACTATAAATGTCTCCCTTCAGTCTTACTGCTGCTCCCTTTTTAGGGTGTCTCTCTTCAGATGTCTCTTTTCTAGGGGGGAATTTCACATATCCACACATTTACACATATGCACAAAAATGAGTTTTTTAAAAACATACAATAAGTCATACTATACATATTCTGAGACATGTATAATATGTCTTAGAAGAACTTTCATGTCATAGCTCTCACTCTGCTATAGACTGAATGCTTGTGTCCCTCCCCCAAAAATCCATATGTTGAAACCTGATACCCAGTGTGATGCTATTTAGAGGTGGGACTTTTGGGAGGTGATTACGTCATGCTATGGTTTGAACGTTTGCCCTCTCCAAAACTCATGTTGAAATTTAATTGCCATTGTAACAGTATTAAGAAGTGAAACTTTTAAGACATGATTAGGCCATGATAGCTCCACTCTCATGGGTGGGATTGGTGCCATTATAAAGGGTGAGTTCAGCTCTGTTTTGCCCTCTTGACTTCTGCCATGTGACGATGCAGCAAGAAGGCCCTCGCCAGATGCTAGCACCTTGATGTTGGACTTCCCAGCCTCTAGAACTGAGAGCCGATACATTTCTCTTCATTATAAATTACCTAGTCTTAAGTATTCTGTTACAGCAGCACAAAACAGACCAAGACAGGTCATGAGGGTGGAGCCCTTGTGAATGGGATCAGTGTCTTTATCAAAGAGATATCAGAAAACTGCCCCTCTCATCCACCACGTGAGGACTCCACAAGACGACAGTTGTTTATGAACCATAAAGCACGCCCTCACCAGACACTCAATCTGCCGGTGCTTTGATCCTGGTCTTCCGAGCCTCCAGAACTGTGAGAAATAAACTTCCATTATTTATAAGCCACCCAGTCTATGGTATTTTGTTATAGTAGCCTGAACGGACTGAGACCAAAATCAGTACCAAGAAGTGGGGGAGTTGCTATAACAAATATCTAAAAATGTGAAGCAGCTTTGCAATTGTATGAGTCATTCATCCTGGTGGCTTTGATCACGGGCTCCCAAAGAAGAGTGTGCTCTGGTGAAAACCCTACGTCATGGTCAACGGGATACTAGCCCCACTGTGGAACGGCCCGTACCACTCAAGCTCATCACGTAGCACTCAGGCTCCTCCCCACACCCTGATGCTTCTCTCAGCTCATCTTCACCAACAGGAGATGGGATGTGAAGGGCCAGGGAATCTACATTATTAATTCTCTAAAAGCCTAAACAGAAGTGCAGGAGGAAACTGGAGGCCCCAAGCAAATACTAGCGAGGACCCTGACTCCGTGTGCAGAGAGCTGCCCATCCACTGCTGCTCTGCAATGAGACGCAGGCTGCCCGGGCGGCACTGGCCCCGCGGCAGGTCAGGAAAGCAGCTGGCTCCCGTGGAATGCCGTGCAAGGAGCAGGGGACCCCGGCTTTGGAGTCAGAAAGATCCACATTCTAACCAAAGCCAACTGTGGCTTTGGGCAACTTATACATCTCTGAGCCTGTACAAATCACTGCCAGGATTCAGAAGTATTAGAAATACTTCTGATGAATATTCTGTAAACGTGTGTGTGGTCTTGCTCTAACTAGAACACACCTTGCTTTATGTTTTCTGTCTGTCTTTGGAACTCTGAGCCACATAAGGGCCCTTTCTAGGAAAGTGAATGACAGGCTGTTATTAAGCAAGGGACCCTCACAGGTCCAGAGGCTGCTGTGGAACAGCACGCAGGTCAGCATCTCCAAGTCCATGCTCCGGGGACCCCCACCAGATCAGCAGAGGCTTGAGAATAAGCTGCCCCCTAAAGTCCCCAGCTCTGGGGGCTCATGTGTGTATCTGTGAGACAGGGCTTTAGACTCCTCATGTTTACCACATGCCAGAAAAGCAAACCGCGACTCTGAACACACCAACAGGTCCAAAGTGCAGCCCCAGCTCTTCTGAGCAGCACAGAAGTGGAGAAGTCTCTCCCGACTGTTGGTGCACACTGCGCCAGGCCACAAAGACATCACAGAGATACCTGCCTCAGGGGCCAAAGGACCCACTGGCAACTTTTCTCTGGCTGCTCAGATACTTGGCATTCCAAGGAACTGGCTGTTTGTGTGTTGGGACTGGTCTAGCCCATGTTTTTGGAGTGGAAGACCTCAGGTCTCGGAAAGTAAGACCTGATGCCCACCCAGGTGTGTGGGTGGCCCAGGAGGGTCAGCATGGCCTACTGTGAAGGCAATTATTTGGGCCGCCCTCTGCAGTCACCTCAGACCTGCCCAGCAGCTACTCAAGGCCCCAGGGATGCTCTGACCTGGCCCACTCTCCCGGAGCTCTAGTACTAGGGCTCGCCCAGAGCTAGTCTGCGGGAGCCATCGAGAGCTTTAGACCCCTGGCCCTTGCCCACCTGTTCTTTCTGTCTGCAATGCCCTGCCCTCTTTTCCTACCCATTATCCCCAAGAAACAAAATCTTTCATGTTCTACCTCAGATGCCACTGCTTTAGAACTCTCCCTAATTGCCCTTCTCCTTTGTGTCCTGGAAAAATGTTCATTTCTTACCTATCCAGATACACTGTTCACTCCTCAAGGGTGAGGATAGGTCATCTATCTGTCTATCATCTCTCTGAAGCACCCACAAGTCTGAGCACTGGACTTTGCATGACCCTGGACAAATAAACAAACAAATCTTCAACACCAGGTCGATGGTAATGAGCTCAGAGTTTTTCATACTTCCTTCCGAGACCCTGAACTCAACGTGCTCTATCAGCTGTTGCAAGCCATGTGATTAACTGGTTCCGCTCTCGTGATCACAGCTGGAGAATTTCCCCAAAGCCATTCCTGAGGCCTGGGGCCTCCTCCAGGCAGACCTGCAAATTAGCTACTCTCAAAAATTCCTCATCACTCTCGAAGACAGGTGAGCATCCAGCTCTCTTCTCCGATGACATAAATGAAATGAATAATTTCATTTCTGTTGTGAAGGGAAATATAGACAATTGTAAATGTGCGGGGGAAGAGGAAGGCTGAGCTAAGAAGGTGCAGTCGGCTGGTGGGGAGGGCAACGAGGCCAGCCCCACCCCAGAGCAGGAGACACGGAAGCACACGCAGAGCAGAGCCCTGCCGTGTGACAGACAGAAGGTGAGAGGAGACTTGAAGCCTCCAGACCCCAAGCCGCAGACCCCACAGCCAAGCTGCCAGGAGAAGCAAAGCCAGAAAACCCAAGTGGAGTAGCTTATTTCATCAGCATCCAGTTGGTTAAAAATAACTTCACTTATTAGTTTAAGTGAGATCACCACAGAGCTGGAAATTCACTGTCAGTGAAACAAAAATACTGGAAGGAAAATGAGAAAAGTCTACATTCATGAGGAACTTTACTCCTATAAAGAAACACAGGAGGAAGCTGCCTGAACATTCCACAGGCCCTGGTTTCCTTCTGGGCTCTTTATGAGGCACATGTCTGCCATTTTTGGAGTTCACACTCTTCACTCTTCCTGTCTTGCTAAAGAGAAGCAGTAGCACAGAGCTAGGGCCATGAAGCATCACTGGGAAAAAGGCAACCATTGGAGAAATATTGCGCCGGGGGCGTACGCTGAGCCAGACCTCACCTACACTCATGCAGGAACCTCACTGAACAGCCTGTTCTTTTCAGCTCCCGCCAAGGCACTGCACCTTCCTTAAGCAAACAGATTTCCCTTGTTGACTGTGCTGCCCACAAAGGCTCTACTGAGGAAAAGCAGCAACTCCGCTGAGAAGGGTGGAGGGTGGTGTGGGAGTGGCTTACATGCTCTTTCTCAAGGAGGGAAGGCACAGGGACAGTCACTCTGTCTTTCTGAGTGACTCTAGAGAATCCATCTCATTTTTCTAGAAAGCCCCCCGAGACAACAGCCCTGTGACCCTAATCTCACCTCAGCATGCATTCCAGAGTCCCCCCCATGGCTCACCTAAAGCCTCCTCACCAATCAGGCCCATAGGACCAAGACGCCAGTCTTCCCTACCTATGCCTTGCCCTGGGTAGCCCTTGACCTAGTGGTGAGGGGGCCCAGGCCAGGCTCTGACAAACTGCTCAGGGAGGCAGGGCCCTGGAGCACTGTGACAATGATGAACCACACACAGTTCCTGCTCCGTTCAAGTGGCATTCAGTCTTCACACACACACCAACAGGTGTCACGAGAGCCACGGCACATGCCTCATCTAAAGTATCCAGCTCGTGCATGGCAGTGAGCTCAGGGAGCCCCAAAGCTGCTGTTGGCACCGGTATTCTGCCTTGGAACATGTCTAGACCATCCGCTGCAGGGCTTTCTGGTGGCCTGTCCTTTCTGTGCCTGGTCTCAGCACCCTCCGGTTCTGCCTCCCATGTTGGCTCTCTGTGACTCAGAGGTCTTTTGGTTTTTTGGGTTTATTTTTGTCTGCTGTTGTTGTTTTTGCTATTTTTGGAGGAGCATGTAGACCATTTAATTTTTTTTGCAATTTTACATAATTTCGAAGTTATAGAAAAATTGTAAGAACAAGGAACTTCCCTTTTATCCAGGTTCACCAACATGTTGTCATTTTGCCCTATTTATCATTCTCTTTTCTCTTTCTCTACACACACATACATGTGTATATGCATGTATGTGTGGATATGTATATATGTGTATCTATATCTATAATTCTTTTCTGAACCATTTGAGAGTAAGTTATAGACATGATGTCCCTTTGCCCCTAAGAATCTTGGCATACACTTCCTAAAAACAAGGATATTCTCTTATATAACTCCAATATAGTTACAAAAAACAGGAAATTTAGGCCAGGCATGGTGGCTCACAACTGTGGTCCTGTTCTAGCGCTTTGGGAGGCTGAGGCAGGAGAATCATTTGAGGCCAAGAGTTTGAGACCAGCCTGGTCAACATAGAGAGACCCCATCTCTACAAAAAATAGAAAAATTAGCTGGGTTTGGTGGTACAGACCTGTAGTTCCAGCTACTTGGGAGGCTGAGGCAGGAGGATCACTTGAGCCCAGGAATTTAAAGTTGCAATGAGCTATGATGATGCCACTGCACTTTAGCCTGGGCAACAGAGTAAGTCCCTGTCTCAAAAAAAAAAAGCAGGAAATTTAAACATTAATACAATACTATTGTTTAATTCATAATCCACATTCAAATGTCATCAATTGTAGCTATTTTTTCCTGGTCCAGGAAATAATCCAGGATCACAAATTGCATTTCATTGTCAAGTCTTTTTAGTCTGTTTTAATCTAGAACAGTTGCTAAGCCTTTCTTTGGCTTTCTTATCCCTAAAATTTTTTGAAGAGTAGAATGTTCTTCAATTTGAGTTTAGTTAATGTCTCTTCATGATTAGATTCAGTTATGCATTTTTAGCTGGAATATGCATGAAAATGAATCATTAAATCAGTGTGTTCTTATGAGTGTAACATAGCATATATGTTGATTTGCCCATGACTCACATTTGGAGTCACTATCATGGCTTTGACTTTGGTGCCCTATAGGACATGAAAAGATTTTTCAATCCCTGGCTTCATGCACTATAATTGTTGGCAAAAGGGGCACACTCTTGCACACACATAACCTGTTTGATGGCCTGTGAGGTGGAAAGCCCAGGCCAGCACTTCGGATGAAGAACAACACATGGCTCAGCCACCCCCATCACCTTGTCAATAGCCAGCAAACTCCCAGAAATGAGGCTGCATAGCTAACCAGCAGCTGACCATAGTCTCATGAACGAGCCCAGCCAAGACTGGCAGAAAAGCAATACAAATTGGTGGTACACAAAATCACCAGCTAAATAAATAGTTGTTTTAAGCCACTACATTTTGGGGTGGTATGTTACATAGCAAAAGCTAACTGACATCTCTTGTTCAGCAAGGGAAAGAGATAGGACTCAGAAGCCCTACATATTTATTTGAGGTCACTGAAGAAAGGTCATCCTATTTTCTTCTGACTCTGTCCTGTCTCCTTCAAAGATCTGTCTCTCTGCCTGTATTCAGGATTCAAAGGATCATTTTAATTTACTTATGTGGTCTTTTAAAAAACCCAAACAAACCACAGATATTGCTCTCCCTGGGTTTTTCCAAAACAAGGCTACATCTCTCAGTTGCTTGATTTTGGAGAGATGATGTCAGGAAACTCTCCCAACACATTTTCACAGAAATCAGCAAATGAAGAACCCTTCCTGGAGAGAGACCCCATAGCAGAAGAGAACCCTATGGCTAATAAACATCTAACAAGCATCTGCCAGGGCCTTAGGGTTCACTATGCCTCCTACTTTTACCAACTCCTTTGACTCCTTCCCTGGAGATTAGGATTTGGTGCCTCTAGGATGCAGCCTGAGGGTTTGTATTTTTAACAAGTTCATCTGGTATTTCACATCATCAGAGAAGTCTGGGAAACCCTGCATTATAGAAGTAGTTCTCAACCTCAGCTGCATATTAAAATCACTGGGGAGCTTTAATAAACCCCAATGTCTAGAACATTCAAATCAGAATCTCTAGGGCTGGCACCCAGGCGTCAGTATTTTTTAATAACTCCCAGATGAGTCCGGTGTGCAGCCAAGCAGAACCTGTACTCATTTCTACGACTGAAGAGCAAGAAGCTGGCTTTGCTCCCGTTCACATGAATATTCCCTTCAATGGCATGTGTTTCTGATGAAGGTGTGCTTATTTTGATGCATATGAACTGCTGCCCTGGAGACTTCTTTATGGTTTTCTCCTCACCCCTCGGCTGATTTCCCAAAAGGAAGCTGAATTTTCATTCCTAGGAGCAGTTCTCTAAATTCTATAAATTTTCTTTTTGGGAAAAAGAATTTTTTTTTCTTTTAAGTGTACTGTATGTTATGAAGAGAGATGGAAGGGCAAGCTGTGAGCAACAGCCATCGTATTCGTTGCTGCCAGGGCTCTGCCCTTATTACCGAGATACCTTTACCATTCTCATGTGCACAGCTGGGCACCTGTGCCTATGTGTTGGAGGGTGGCACTCAGGCTACTGGAACCTTTTGCCTGTGCACACAGAAAACCCAGAAGAGTCTGAGAATTTCATCTCCTGAAGTAACCTTTCACCAATGACTGACAGGTGTAGTGGTATAAACACCCCAGCTCCCTCACCACTAATCAGGAAAACTGTGGTCCTGTACACTGTCTCCAGAGATTCCTTGAAGGACTGAACCAAAGTCACCCCCCCCACCACCACCACCACTGTGGACTTTGCTTAATACTGCACCACTGCTTGGTCCCCTACCCTTTCCTGTCTACTTCCCCACCGCCCTATTTGCTTTTCTTAGGAAGACTTCCTTATAAACCATGTTCAGTGAATCCTCATTTCAAGGTCTTCTAGAGAAAGCAAACTGAGATAGCAACCCCCAAGAGCACACCCTTCAAGACCTTCACAAACTCTGGCACTGACCTTCATCCTTAATACAAAGGGCATTGTATGTGCCACCAGGAACTGGGTTGCTCTCAATCCTCACATCAACAGCTCTCATGATTTGCTGTTCACCACTGCCTTTGCTACACACGGTTGTCCTAAAACAGACAAAGAAGGCACCGAGTTAGGAGAACTTCTCTGGGTTGGAAATAAGAAGAACAATTCTTTTCTGCTGTCAGCTCCGAAATCAGGAGAGAATTTTCTGATGCATTAGCTTTGGCTGAAAGCATCAATATGGAAACATTCTCCCCAAACAAAGGTCTAAATTCGGAATAAAGGTGATGCTTGGGTTGAAGTCGTAAGTATAGATTCAAGAGATCAATCACTGTTGATCTCTTCTAGTATATATTTGTTCTTTATTTCATAAAATTCTGCTCTTTTCTTTTTCTCTTATTTTGCTGTTCGTTTCCAAATTTCTTACAATAGATTATTAGTTCATGAACCTTCATTTTTTTTTCCTTTTATAATAACAAACATTTAATGCTTTAGACTTCCCTCTAGGTATAGCTTTGGCAGCACCCCACAAGTTTGGTTATGTATGCTTATTTCCATTATATATATATATATATATTTGTTCTGTAATTTAGTTAGGGATATCTTTTGTAAACAGCAAATAGTTTAATTTTTAAAAATCATCTCACAATCTTTGTTTTTTAACTGGAGCATTTTACCTACTTCTACTTACTTTAATCATCAATCTCTTTGAATTTAAACTGCCATCTTATAAGTGGTTTTTATTAGTTCTGCCCATTTTCTCTTTCATTCATCTTCTTTCTTTTCCCTATTTTGGATTATTTGAATTCTCTCTCTCTCTTTTTTTTTTGGCATTCTCTTTTCCTTTGAATTGATTTGGAAGTTAAACTTCCTTTCACTGTTCTTTCAGTAGTACCCAGAGGTTACAACATGCTTTCTTTGATTTATTAAAATCAAATATTTTACCTTGTCCTTTAACAATGCAACTTAAAATATTTAAAATACTACAAATTAACATCCTTAAAATACTTCCCATTTACATAAATCATTTTTAGTGTTCAGTATTATTATTGCTTTATATAATTATATAATTTCAATTTTCCCATATATTTACTTTCCATTTATTCTTTTTTGCATCTCCAGCCTCCCACCTGCAATTATTTTCCTCTAGCCTGAAGAATAGTGTTTTGTTTAGTGCATGCAGGTTGGATGTGATAAATTCTCTTACCTTTTGGCTGTCTGAAAATGTCTTTATTTCACCTTTATTACCAGAAGATATTTTTCACTGGGTATAAAATTCTAGGTTGACAGTAATTTTCTTTTAGCATATTGAAGATATCCATCAATTGTCTTTGGGCTTTCATTGTCAGTTTATTGTTGTCAGTTTATTGTCAGTCTTTTGAAGGTAATCTCTCTTTATCTTTCTTTTAATTTTTTCTTCATATTTGATTCAGATCATTCATATCAGTCTTACCATAATGTGCCTACTTATGGATTTCTTTGCATTTGTCCTACTTGGGCTTTGCAGGGCTTCTAGAATCTGTGCCTTGATACTGTTCTTCAGTTGTGAATAATTCTCATATTGCTTTTACCATATATTCTTTCTCTTCTCCCTTTAGAATTCTAATTACATGCATTTTCTTTGTCTTTTACCCTTTCTTATATATTTTTTATCTTTTTTCCCTTTTTTATTTTATTTATTCTGGATATCATTCTCTGTAATATCTTCCAGTTCACTAATTCTCTCTTTGACTTTTTCCTTTTTTAGAGAGAGAGAGAGAGACAGGATCTCACTATATTGTCCAGGCTGGACTTGACCTCTTGAGCTCAAGCAATCCTCCTGCCTCAGCCTCCTAAGTAGCTGGTACTACAAACATGTGCCACTGTGCCCAGTTCTCTTTGTCTCTTTCTATCAGCTGTCAGATCCATCCACTAAGTTTTTAATTTTAGTTATTATATCTTTCATGTCTAGAGTTTCCAGTTGATTATTTTCATAGTTTTCCATGTTTTGCAAAATTCTCCCTTTTGTCTTTTATATCTTTGAAAATTTTAAGAATAATTACTTTAAAGTCTGCATCTACCAATGCTAATATCTAGAGTTTTTATTAGCTATTATTTTTCTTGAATTTAATTCTTGTTGCCTTGTCTCCTCATGTGAGTAGTTATTTTATATTGTATGACAAATCCTACATTAACTAAAATTGTTTGTTGAAATAAATTGAGGCTTGGGATAATATTACCTTCCTTAAAAGAGGAAAAAAAGCCAAATTCATGGCTATAGAGGATTTGAAGGTATTCTGCTGCTCCTCGGAGGGTCTGCGTCCAGTTCACTGTCCAGCATACTGTGTCCAGTTTACTCTTACTCCTGGGATACAGCTCTGCAAGGACCCAACCCAAAGCAAAAGGGCTCACCAGGCCCCCTTTTACACACAAGCTGAATTCAAATCTCTATCCTCCTAGTCCTGTGAGACTATCAAAGTTGCTACTCAGCCTTTATGGAGTCTGCAAAAGTTCTTGGGAGACAAGTGGCCCAGACTCTGAATTCATCACTTAAGACCTTCATCCTTCTCTGAATTTATGTGTATGCTCAACATAAATTCATGGAGATACAGGTCAGATATGCTGTATGTCTACTATGCCATCAATTAAAAGATTAAACACGCATTTAATAATTGCTTTTTAGTGTGTGTGTAAGGAGTGAGGGAAGCCGTGCAGGAAAGACCCACAGCGAAATGTACATGCTAATGGTCACATACTTTCTGGTTCCAGAGACATTAAAATGGAAAGACAGAAAAACTATTTGTAATATGTTATCTAGCAAATATAACTAGGAAGTATGCTTTCTTCATAAAGAAATATCTCAGCAGAGACCCACTCATATGTCTCAACACTGTACAGCAAATCCACAGAAGATGGACCTTTCCAATGACTCAGTTCTGACTTGTAATACCTGGGAGACCTAAGCCTAGTTCCAGAATCTCTGAAGACCCTGCTTATCTGATGAAATTATATTAACAGAGTTATGAAAAATATTACTATTAATATTCTAGCACATTATGGAAATGTACATGCATATTTTGTCTATTCAAGAGCATGGATATGAAATATAAGGCAGAGAGAACTACAGTTCCAGATTCACTGAAAGGCTCTGGATTAGCCTCAGTTGTCCCCTTTACTCAGTTGCTGCTTCACACTTGGCACATTTGGAGACACGAGTCAGCAAGGCTGCGGGTGTTTTCCATGGCCATCTGCCAGCTAGCCAGCTTCAGGGCATCATCTACCAAAGTAGCTCTTAGAGCTTGTTTTGTTCTTTCACATTCCTCTGGCAAGAAGGAGAAAGTGGAAAGGCTCCTGCCTTCTCTGAGTATAACTAAAGAAGCAAGTACCAGAAGTATTGGAAAGCTTCCTCTTAGCTTAGAATTACTTCTCTAGAGGATTCCATTGGTCAGGAACTTAGGACACAGTGGGAATGGCCTGTCTCTATTATATAATGTCTAGGGCCTGAGGAAGCAAGACTTAGAGGCTGGTGACAACTCAACAACTAGGGAAAAGAATCACCTGGAGGCATCTTCACTCACATCTTTGGCCGTGAAACTGGCTTGGCTAGGACATTGGTTGGGGCTATTGGAAAGAGCCCCTACGTGAAGCATCTCCACGTGGCCTGGCCTTCCTCACAGCATGGCCATGTCAGCATAGTCAGACTTCACATAGCATCTCAAGGCTATCAAAGTGGTTGTCCCCAGTATTCCAGATGGAAGTTGCATGGATTTTTCCAACCCAACCCCAGAAGTCGCACGGTCTCACTAATGCTGTATTCTGTCAGTAGAGGCAATCCCATGCTGTCCCTGATTCGAAGGGAGGAGATATAGAGCACAGCTCTTGACGGAAGTGGCATGAAAAAACTTGTGGCCATATTTCAAAATCTCCATACCATGTTCCTACACATATATAATACATGCAGACGATTATCCACAGAGAAAAAGGGATAAAGAATATATACTAGTTGACAGTCATTATCTCTAGGTGGAGAAGAAGAGAAAAACTTGCTTTATATTTTATATTAATATACATCTGTATTATTTGAAATTTTTATAATGAGCATACATTATTTTTGTAATTTAAAGAGAAAATTCAAAACAACAAGGTAAGGAGGGAAAAAGACTATGACAGAACTCCAGAAAAATGCTTTTATATAAGAACTCAAAACAAGAACGCCCTGGAAGCCATTGCCCACTGCACTTTGCCTATCCTGCTGCCTCAACAGGACAATTTTTGAGCCCCCATGTCAGCCGTGGCAGGGTGGTCAGGGTGAGCTGGAAAGGAGAGCTGACTTACCCGAGGGTGCCGTCCGCCAGCCAGCCTGTGGTGCACACCGCGAAGGTACAGTCCCGGACCACCCTCCGCAGCTCGTCTGCAGACGCCAGGTGAGCGCCCCTGCTCTTGCAGGACAGCTGAGCCGCCTCCAGTTCCAGACCCTGAGAGCCATTCTGAGACTCCAGCACAAAGAGCTTCCCTGTGTGGGGACAAGCACAAACACATGCAGGTTCCAGGATCCATGGGAATTTAGGCTCAGCAAATTCATCCTCCGGCAGACACCGGTCAGAACGATAGCTCCCTCCTTTTCTGAAGACCCAAGTGCAGCAACTACCCCCATTGTACACCATCCCTGGGACCAGGTGATGACAACTGCACTAGTGTTTTCATCCATTTTTTGCTTTTGTCTTCTTAAAAAAATAATAACAACCATTTGCTGTGGCATGTTTATCTGGATAAGCCCTTCAAGTATTTCTTTTACAAAGGTGTTTTACAAATACTACATGGCAAAGCTCAGTGTCCTAGGTTCCCCTGAGTTGAGTCACTTGGTGTCCAAGGCACTGACTTAGGCCTCAGCTCTACCTTCTTTCTGCCTCCCCCAGCCCTGGGTGACCCCCTGCACAACAGGTTGTTTCCCTTCTCTCTGTCCCTTGCCTTAGAACATTATCAGGTCCTTCCCACAATGAAGTCATTTGTGTCTGCTGTGCTTCTCTCCTACTGGACAAGACAGCAGGGACCACATCTGGTACACCCTGGCTTCCTGCAACACATAATACATGGGCATGTAGTGGGCTTCAAAGAATGTGTGACAGATGAGGGAATGGGACCATGAATTCAGGCAGAAGTGGAAGCCCAGGCAGAAAACAAAGGAGAGCTTTAGGTGAAAAAACCATGGTGCAGGAGTGAGCACTGCTTCCTGGAGGGATGAAGCAATACCTTGGGTGGCCCTATAAAGTTTAAGGTAAAGGCAGAAGAGAAAAAAAACAGTTAGAATGAGATACTTTACTTCTATCTGTCAGGAAAATTTTCATAATATATCAGTTTTATTAGAATAAGATACAACTATCATCTACTTGCAAAATTATTATTATAATAAGTATAATAATCCCCCAGCTTTGAAACCAAAAGTTACAAAAAATGCAAACAATTTTCAAAATAAACATATGTGTAGGTGTTTGGTGCTCCCACATTTGACTATAAAAAGGCAATATCAACAAAACTACAAGAAGTGAAAGAATCCACAATCCTCATGGAAAATTTTAACTATTCTCCCCCTCACTAACTGATAAAACAGAAAAAAAATCAGAAAAGATATAGAAGATTTAAGCAACAAAATTAACTCTTGATGTAAGGACTGACGTACAGTACTGCACACCAAACTACAAAATACACATTCATTTTGTACAGAATACTTGTAAAATGGATCAAACACTTAGTTCTAAGACAAATTAAAAAAAAATCTCAAAAGACCAAAATCATGCAAAGCATGTTTTTCAGACCACAACATAAACAAGCTAAAGTCATTTATGTATCAAACACTTACACCGCATTTACTATGGGCCAGATGTTGTTCAAATTGCAAATATTCATTATATTAATCCTTACAACAAGTCTATGATATAGGTGTTATTATTATCCCCATTTTATAGTTAGTAGTTAATACTTGTCTAAGATCATACAACTGAGATACAAAACCAGACAGTTTGGCTCCTTGTCAGTGATCTTAATTACTGTTATATTGCTTCTCGACAACAAAGTAATAACAAGGAAAATCCCCTTGTGCATGGAAATTACAAAATATACTTTTTTTTTTTTTTAAGGCAGAGTGTTGCTCTGTCACCTGGGCTGGAGTGCTGTGGTGTCATCATAGCTCACTACAACCTCAAGCTTCTGGGCTCAAGTGATCCTCCTGTCTCAGCCTTCTGAGTAGCTGGGTCTACTGGTATGGGTCTACCACCATGCCTGAGCTAATTTTTCTCTTTTATTGTAGAGACAGAGTCTCACTCTTGCTCAGGCTGGTCTCGAAATCCTGGCCTCAAGCAATCCTATTGCCTCAGCCTCCCAGAGTGCTAGGATTACAGGTGTGAGCCACCGCAC
The DNA here is from genome assembly GCA_008086735.1 of Cheirogaleus medius. Classification (NCBI taxonomy): domain Eukaryota; kingdom Metazoa; phylum Chordata; class Mammalia; order Primates; family Cheirogaleidae; genus Cheirogaleus; species Cheirogaleus medius. The sequence goes on along the minus strand of VBSM01000813.1, from coordinate 3,245,852 downwards.
CAGGCCTACAAAATATACCTATAAATAAATCATGTTCAAAGAAGAAACCACAATTGAAATAAAATATTGTAACTCAAGGGACAAAAACTTGAGAAGAAACTAAAGTAGTATATAAGGGAAATTTATAGCCTCAGAGGCTCATGTTTCAAAA
>VBSM01000813.1:3183359-3196265 GCA_008086735.1 Cheirogaleus medius | reverse complement strand
AAAAAAAAAAAAAAAAGGAAAAGAAAAGGGTACAAGTTACATGTCCTGAGGCAAGAACATGCCCGGTGTATTGGAGGAACAGCAAGGAGACCAGGGTGGCTGAAGTATAGTAAGACCAAAGTAGTTAAGGAGGGCAGCTCATGTAAAACTTGTAAGCCATGTAAAGAACTTTGACTTTTCCTTTGAGGGAAATGGAAGTGGTTGGGAGAGTTTAAGTAGAGGAGCAGCATATATGACATATTTTATAGGTGGATCATTCTGGGGTAAGGGTGAGGGGAGAAAGGACAAAAGCAGGGTGCATATGGCCTTATTGTTACACTAATCCGTAGGATTAGCTGATGGAATGATTATGGAATATAAAAAGAAGGTAAAGGACTATTTTTATGATTTGACCCTGAGCAAGAGGAAGAAGGAATTGCCATTTTTTGAGATGAAGACTATGGGAGGAGCAAGTTAGGGATTGGTTTTAGACTTGATAAATTTGAGAACCTTATTAGGCAACTAAAGTGACATTTACCACACGATTATGCTTTCAGAAACACTGTAATGGTATACATTTTAAAAACAAAGACTTCGTTCAATCTTGGAGTGTTAGAGTTGAAAGAGACTTTTGAATTTATCTAGCACAACTCCTTTTACAAACTAGAAATACTGAGAGGTTCAATGAGTTGCCCAGAGTCAAACGATTTTTACTACCTGTTGTGCAGCATAGGGAACCCTAGATTTGGAGTCATGCAATCTAAGTTTTAATTTTAGTTTTTCTGTTTTTTTAGCTCTGAACCTTGGTTGAGACATTTATCTTTTCCAAGTCTGTTTTTCTTCTATCAAAAAAGACAGTAAAGACTTCTGCTTTCTGTTAGGATGTTGAAACTGCAACAATTAGACATCAGTGCTCTCACCCTAATAGAAAAGCTAGAGAAGCAACAAAATCGTATTTCTTTAAAAATCTGCCAGAGAGGTGAGGACACAAAAAAATCTAAACAAACTAAAATTCAGAAAGTAATGAACCCATGCCAGAAAAAAAGAGACACATAGATACTTTCATCCATGGTGGAACAGCAAGAAGAAGAATCTGTCATAGACAGTTAAAGAGAAATCAGTGAAAATTTTATTGCATGTGAGCTGGAGTGACAATTTGGAATTCTGAGGAGTCCCAGCCACAGAGCAAGACTACCTACCTGCCATCTCTTTCCCTTGGGCCTTCAATGAGTACATAGGAATAGGAGTTTAGAGGCTGGGGGAGGGGAAAGAGAGCTAAGGAGGAGTCCCTTGAGGTGAAGCCAGCTAGAAGCAGGGCAAGGGAGTTAATATTACTAGAAGGGCCTGGCTCAGGTAGCTTACACTTGTAATCCACTCTGGGAGGCCAAGCGCAGGAGGATCACTTGAGCTCAGGAGTTTGAGACCAGTCCGATCAAGAGTGAGACCTGGTCTCTACTAAAAATAGAAAAAATTAGCTGGGCATGGTGGTGCATGCCTGTAGTCCCAGCTACTCCTGAGGCTGAGATGGGAGGATCGCTTGAGCCCAGGAGTTTGAGGTTGCTGTGAGCTAGGCTGATGCCACGGCACTCTAGCCCAGGCAACAGAGTGAAACTGTATCTCAAAAAAAAAAAAAAAAAAAAAATTACTAGAAATCCCTTTGCACTAGGGACTTTTACCAAGTGTAAGGCTGGGGCTGCCACAAGCTGGGGACATGGTAGGAGAACTGAGAAAAATCCCTTTCTAGCTACCCAGGTTTTTACTGTGAACAAAGCAATAGCTTTTGAGAAAGTAGAGTCAGGGTAACAGCAGAGAGAGATCTCCCCAAGGCACAGAAAGCAGAGGGTGCTACTGGAGAGCAAAGACAACTCCACAGCTGGCAGCCAGAATGTGAGGGAGGAGGGAGAGGGGGGAAGGAGAGGAGGGTATATAGATGTTTCACAGTTCAGAAAGCCAATAGCTAGTTTGTAAAGCTCAAATAAATCTGTGAAGTTTCAACAGTGCTCCGATTCCAACTTCTCCCAAAGGTAAAGTTCTGATTTCACTCTAAAATCATTATAAGTCAATTATGAACTGAATCTAACTAATGCTGCTACAAATCTCAAATGCAGCTCAACTATAGATTAAAAGTATTCAGCCTCCACCTGCAGTCTCTCAGCAACTTAATTGAAAAAGGAGCTTCCCTTTAGGGAGGTAAATTGCTGTTCTTTTACACATGCTATCTGGCGTGAAATAAATTGTGAGACATTCAAAGAAACAAGAAAATGTGGCCCTTGGTCAGGAGAAGAAAGAGGCAATAGAAATAGTCTCAGTGATAGCCCAGAATATGTTGAATAACATAGATGAATGGATAGAAAATTTCAGCAGAAAGATATAAATTATAAAAAGAACCAAACAAATGTTAAAAATGAAAAATATATCAGAAATGTAAGAATTCATTTGGGGTTAATAGCAGACTGGACACAGGAGAAGAAAGTATCAATAAATTTGAAGGCAGATAATAAAAATCAACATCCAAGATCTGTGGGACAATACCAAGTTGTCTAACATACTTGTAATTAGAGTCCGAGAAGGAGAGGAGGGAAAGCAGGGATAGGAAATAATCTGACAAGATAATTGCCACAAAATTTTCAAAGTTGGTGGAAAACATCAACTTAGTTATCCAAGGTCAGCAAACCCTAAGCAGGATAAACACAAAGAAATCTAAACTAAGGTACATCATAATCAAATTTCTGAAAATCAAAGCTTTTTAGAAAAGAAATCTTAAAAGGAGGTAGAAAAGAAAAAAATTACATAAAATAAGGAGGAATAACAATATGAATGATGACATCTCATCAGAAACAGTGTAGGTAAGAGGACAATGGAATGATTTAAGTTTTTGTTGTTTTTTTTTTAAAGCAAATCTGCTAACCTGGGAGTCTACATTCAAAAATGAAGGAGAAATAAAGACATTTTCTGACACAGGCAAAAACAGTTTGTCTATACCAGACCTATATCACAATAAATGTTAAGTTCCTTATGCTAAAGAAGTAATAGCAATAATAAAGGAAGTAATAATAAAGGAAGCTCAGATCTGAAGGAAGGAATGAATTGCACCAGGACCTTTTAAAATATCTTCCTTCTGTACATTTATTCAAAAAATTGTGGATTATTTAAAGCAGAAATAATAATGTATTATTGAGTATGTAGTATAAGTAGGAAGTACAAGTAAGCTATATGACAAGTGCACAACAGGCAGGAGAAAGTTAAATGAAGTTAGATTTGATAAAGATGTACTCTAATCACTAGAGCAAACATTCACAAAATACAGAAAGATAGCTATAAGGTCAATAAAGGAAATAGAATAAATATTTTACCAAAAAGAAGTCAGAAAAGCAGGATAGAGGAACAAAGAACAGATGGGCAAATAGAAAATAAATATAAAGATAGTAGACTTATATCAGTAATTACATTAAGATTCATCAATGACACTGCTTTGAAAATGTCGGGTACTATTTATGGTAGTATTTCCACTTTTGGTTTGCTTTGGTGGATTATGGTATATGTTTTTTTTTTAAAGTCTGTTTTTAAAATTGAGATTAATTATATACTATCAATTTCATTCAAAATGTACAGTTCAGTGGGATTTAGTATATTTGCCAAGTTGTGTGACCATTACAACCATCTAGTTCAAGAACATTTTCATAGCTTCAAAAGAAACATCATATCTATTAGCAGTCACTCTCTATCCCTGGGCAACCACAATTCTGTTTTTTATCTTCATGGATTTGCCTTTTCTGGACATTTAATGTAAGTGGAAACATATAATATGTGGCCCATTGTGTCTGTCATCTTCCAGTAGCATAATGTTTTCAAGGCACATTCTTATAATATGTATCCAATACTTCATTCCTTTATTCTTGCTGAATAGTCTTCCGTTGTATGGCTATACCACATTTTGTTTATTCATTCATCAACTGATAGGCAATTCAAAACAATTTATTTAGAATTGTTTCCACTATTTGACTAGTATAAATAATGCTTCTATACAAGGTTTTGTTTCTTTTTCTTTTTTTCTTTTTTTTTGAGGCAGAGTTTCACTCTTTGCCTGAGGTAGAGTGCTGTGGCATCAGCCTAGCTCACAGCAACCTCAAACTCCTGGGCTCAAGCGATCCTTCTGCCTCAGCCTCCCGAGTAGCTGGGACTACAGGCATGCACCACCATGCCCGGCTAATTTTTTCTATATATTTTTGGTTGGCCAATTAATTTCTTTCTATTTTTAGTAGAGACAGGGTCTTGCTCTTGCTCAGGCTGGTTTTGAACTCCTGATATTGAGCAATCCTCCCTCCTCGGCCTCCCAGAGTGTTAGGATTACAGGCTCGAGCCACCATGCCCGGCCTTATACAAGGTTTTGTATGGACATATGTTTTCATTTCTCTGTGAGTATTGGCTTACAAGAATTATTGCTGGGTCATATGGTAATTCTTTTTAACCTTTGAGAAACTGCCAGACTATTTCCAAGGCAGCTGTACCGTCTTACATTTCCCCCAGCAGTGTCTGAGAGTTCCGATTTCTCCACATAACTCACCATTAATTGTATCTGTCTTTTTTATTTTCGCCATCCTTGTGGGCATGAAGTATCTCATTGTGGTTTTAACTTACACTTCCCTAATGACTAATGGTGTTGAACATCTTTTCATGTGTGCATTGGCCATTTGCATATCTTCTTTGTAGAAATGTCTATTCAGATCCTTTGCCCATTTTTAAACTGGGTTGTCTTTTTATTGAATTGTTAAATTTTTCTTTGTGTTAAATTTATTCTTTTGTGTTAAATTTTGTCTTTTTCTTTTTCAAGATTATTTTAGTTATTCTGGGTCCCTTGTGTTTTCATATGAATTTTAGGATCAGCTTATTTCTGTAAAAAGGCAACTGGGAAGCTGGGTGCGGTGGCTCACGCCTGTAATCTTAGCATACTGGGAGGTTGAGGTGGGAGGATCACTTGAGCTCAGGAGTTCAAGACCAGCCTGAGCAAGAGTGAGACACTGTCTCTACTAAAAATGGAAAAAATTAGCCAGGTGTGGTGGCATGCGCCTGTAGTCCTAGCTACTCAGGAGACTGAGGCAGGAGGATCACTTGAGCCCAGGAATTTGTGGTTGCATTGTGCTATCATGATGCCATCGGACTCTACCTGGCAATAGCATGAGACTGTGTCTCAAAAAAAACAACAAAAAGACAATAAAAACCAGCTGGGATTTTGAAAGGGATTGCATTAAATCTATGGATCAGTTTAGGAAGTGTTGCTAACATAACACTATTAAGTCTTCCAGTTCATGAACATGATTGTCTTTCAATTTATTTAAGTCTTTAATTTCTCTCAACAGTGTTTTGTATAAGTTTTCAATATGGAAGTCTTATACTTATTAAATTTATTCCTAAGTATTTTATTCATTTTGATGCTGTTATAAATTGAATTGTTTCCTTAAATTCATTTTCAAGTTGTTTGTTGCTAGGATATGGAAATGCAATTTATTTTTATATATTGTATCCTATATCTTTGCTGAACTCCTTGATTAATTGTAATTGATTTTGTGGATTTTTAGAATTTTCTATATACAAGATCATGTTATCTGCAAATAGAGATTGTTTTACCTCCTCTTTTCCAATCTAGGTGCCTTTTATAGCTTTTTCTTGTCTAATTGCTTTGGCTGGAACCTCCAATACAATGTAGTGTACAAATGGCTGTGTATTGCCATTTTTATTAAATAGTGATGGGGTATAAAATATTTTATATTAGGAGCATGATGGCTTCATGAAATTAGCATCATATCTGTAGGACAATTAGGGCTGTTCTGATCTAGTATAAAAAACACCTAACTTTTTTTTCACATTGGTTGAAGAGCAGTTTCCCAACTTCCTTTTTTTTCTTTCCAGGTTTTCTCAAACAATGATGAAGGCCTTATTAACAAAAAGTTACCCAAAGAACTTCTCTTAAGGTAAGTGTAGATAAATCTCAGATAAAGAGTTCAGATTTAATTCAGTCATCAAGTTCCAAGACTATCTTCTTTCTCACTGTGAGTTCATAGTATAGAAAAACAGACAGAATTAGCCTAACCGACTTTTTGTTTTTGTTTTATAGAATGCTGTTCAGCTTGTTGTTAAATTTTACTTGGTCTAATCCAGAATGTACTAAGTATGTACATAGCATTGATCTGGATTCTTTTTGTAATGTGGTAAGTATTGTAATAATCTTCAGTAGGTGCCATTTTCTTTTCAGTAGATAATGATTATGAAGTCGATAATATGAAGAGAGATTATTGCTAAGGTTATGAGTTCCTGAAATCATAAAGTTTTAGATATTTTCTGACAAATGGGTTTTAAAATAAGTGCAAAATTCTGCAGTACACACTTGCTAATAAAATATAAAAAAACAAATTTTAAAATACAAAAATGAAGAAAAAAATTAAAGAATTAAAATTTTTATTAAAACATATATAAAATAAGTGCAAAAAAGTACAGTTATGATATGTTCTTAGTGAGCACTTAACGTGCCATCAGCCCCAAATATTGATATGTTTTTATCTATTTTATTAAAGGTGTAAGTGACAGTTTTATAAAACAGGCTTTTTGTCTTTTATTTCTGGTATCACTGAATGTACAATAAATGTCATTTTGGTTGTCATTTTACCAAGTAAAGTTATCAACCAACATTTATTGATCCTGAGACACTGCACTTTTCTTTAGCATTCTGCAATCATCAAAATAAATCTTATTTTAGTTTTGGATATTGTTATATTCTTTACAAAGAATTAATAAATATATACATGATAATCTTTGAGTGGCATTTCTCTAACTCTGTTTCTCATATTACTGGTATTCCATAAAACAAAAAATCAGATTTTGGCTGGGCGAGGTGGCTCATGCCTGTAATTCTAGTGCTTTGGGAGGATCGCTTAAAGCCAGGAGTTTGAGACCAGCCTGGGCAACATAGCAAGACGCCATCCCTACAAAAAATAAAAAAAGATTAGCCAGGTGTGGTGGCACATGCCTGTAGACCTAGCTACTGGGAAGGCTGAGGTAGGAGGATCACTTGAGCCCAGAAGTTCAAGGCTGCAGTGAGCTATGGTTGCATTACTGCACTCCAGCCTGGGTGACAGAGTGAGACCCTGACTCTATTAAAAAAAAAAAGAAATTTAAAAAGCAAGCAGGTTTTCTGATCAAGTAAGTATGGGAAACACTGGAATAACAAAACCAATTTCTTTATTGTAGGACCTCTCAGAGCCTTAATGGGCTAATATGGATGGTGATGCTCCAAGTTGGATAACTGTGGCATTTCAAACTTACTGACCGTGGAATCCTTTTAATATTCCCTGGAAAATTTTTGGGAAATGCTGACATACAATAAGTGATTGACCAGATAACTCCATTCTCTGGCTGTACTAAATCTCATTTTCACATTTGGGGAGCAAGTATAAGTTTTGTTTAAATATTAGGAATAATTCTTTTCAGCTCTTCCTGAGTTCACCACAGAGTCACTTTGTTAATGCCACAGATTACTCACTTTTGCTGTCATTAATTCTAATAGACTTTTTTCCTTGAGTCAGAAATGGGATGAGGACTTAGCTTCCTTGTGACAGTGATCATATTTCAGAGGCTTCAGAGGCTGTTTCATTAGCCATGGGTGGTGGTTTGACACTGTTGTCATGAACTCCTATTCAGTTAATTAAAAAAAAATTAACGGAGGTAAGATTGTGTGAAAAATATTATATTTTATTCCAATAAAACAAATATTTGTTTAGAGAGAATATTCTTTGGCATTTTAGATGATTTAAAGTAAGAAAGTGGTGACAAGAAGGAATGTATGTTTATCATATAAACCCATAAGGCCTTGATCAAAAGCACAGTAAGCTGTTAGAACCAACACGACTGGGTCAGGGTGGGCAGGTTGTTACTGTACAACTGCAGGGGACTATATCCACACAGACTGGTGTCCCCTACAATTATGCAGTGCTTCCAGTCTCAGTCTGAACATTTCTTTACAACAGGCATGGAGCTGTAATATGAATTTGGCATTCTTACTTTAAGGAATCATAACGAGCTTCAGGCAGAACCATGTTGGTCATTAAACACTATGGTGTGATTAAACTCTACCCTTCTCATGCATACAGCTGCTATCTGTGACTCAAGGCTATTAACTTAGTGGAGTTTTTTTCCCCCTTCTGGTAGTGTTGGCTTTAATACTCAGCCATGGAACAGTTTCTGTCTGTTGATACCAAAAAAATAAATGTAAGGAATTATATCACTTTCTGTGGTAGTGTGATTTCAGAACTGCGGTCTTAGAAATTTCAGTTCTTTTAAAGATCCACGATGGACTCAGCTGTTAAGAATGCTGGAGGTTGTCATCATTAGTTAGAACTTTTGAATCATGCCACAAGGCTCATGCATAGATCGTTTTTCAGAAAGAATTGCCACTTGAGAGCAAATGTTCATAACATGTCTCATCATAGATTTACATTCCCACTTCTGTTCTTATTTTGGAGGCTGTAAGGGGAATTTAAATTTTAAAGCAATGCCACTTTAGGTCTTTTCCGATTCATGAGTCTCAAAATTAACTCTAGCTATGTATTTTAATTTTTAAATTTTTTGCTGGCCTTTAAATCATTTGTCATTTTATTCTCAGACTTTCCATTCCTAGTAATAGTAGCTCTTCCCTTTCTTAGCTACCCTTTCTAAATAAAACTTTGAAGAAGGGTTTGAACCAGCTTCTGTAAGCAGCCATCTTCATCATTGGGTTATCCGCAACAGTGAGTGCAGCGAAGGCCCCGCCTCATGAAGCTTTAGTCTTGATTATTTTCTGTTCACATAAATGTCTTCATACTTTCAGTCTGCCCTCAGCTTGCCTTTTTGCTTCATATTATAGGCTTTTTTGTGACAATGCAGACTATCATTCCTAATCTTGTTGAATTCCTATTCACCTTCAGTTTTACTTCATCAATAGATATGAATTCTTTGACTTTATGATAGATTTATTTGCTTACAGTCTAGATAATTTTCTCTTCTGCCATTTTTTACTGCATCTATTACCACCCTCTTAAATTCTTGATTAGCTTCTGATACTGATTGCATCAAGGGAAGTCTCAACTTCCCCTTTGGAATTATTCAGAAGCATAATCTGAAAAAATTTACTGCTTTTTGTCTCTTTAATATCACTTTGAATCCACTCAGAAAAATCTGTTTTCTTTTTGTCTGATCATTTTATTGCTACTGTTAAGAATACCTATTATTATTAATTTACAGATTTCTTCTACCTATTTTTAGTTTGTTACTGAACAAGTTTTTACAATTCTGCTGTTTTTAAAACCCAGCTTTCACTCGTAAATTAAAGGTACTCAAGTTCTCTCTCTCTCCCCTTTGCTCTCACACAGCTCAACAAACAGCTTATAATTTTCTGCAGAGTCAAATATATAGTCTGTATAAGAATGGGAATATTTAATTTCTTGCAACCCTTGTCTATTAGTGAGTTGGATTGTCTTTGCATATATTTGTACACATTGTTTTGTCTATATTACTGTTGGAGCCAGACTTTCTGGTATGAGATTTCAAGTCTTCTTGTTTATTAGTTGTGTGACCTCCATTACTTAACTCTCTGGGCCTTAATTTCCCCATCTGTAAAATAGGAATAGTAATAATTGTTACCTTATAGGGTTGTTGCTAGTTCTTGAGTACCTGGCACCTAATAACCAGGTTCTTGACAGAAATATTTTTAGCAGAATATGTTAAGATCCATATTAGGACAGCTTGATTTATCAGCTGTTTGCATTTAAACTATATGGTCAAATAGCATTTATTAAGTATTCAGGTATACAAAATTGATATAAAAGTAAGAGCTAACATTTATTTACTGCTTATTAAGTAAGTCTATAGGCCCATTGCTCCATTTCATCAAGCTGGACTGATTCAATCTCAGTGGAAATTGCATACTACCATTTTATATTAAACTGACAAGTACTAGGACTTAAGCAGATTGATGATGTTGTGACAATTGATGATTATCTTGTATTATAAAAAAGACAATCTTTTGGAAGGAACCATTCCCCTTTTGAGAAAAGATATCTTATGTGAGTTGAATATTGGCCTAAGATTCAGATTATAAATTTTAATATTAGTTTGACCTTAAGTTTTAATTTCTATTATGGCTGCTTTTAGATGTCAATGAAGTGAAAACACACATAAACTACCTCATAAGAGACAGTGAGTGATACCTACAGTAAATAGTTTAAAACATTTTGAGAAGACAGAGCTCTTGTTAGTCACATATAATAATGAAAGAAGCTTATTAGACACATTTAAAAAATAATTACCATTATGTACTTTTCTTTCTGTTTTTAACTTATGTGGGTGCATGATAAAATTAAGTACTCACAGTGTTTGTTGGTTTGATGAAGAGAGAGATTTGATTGCCCGAAAGGATGGAGCTGAGCCTAATAATTCTGGGCAATATCAGTAATTGCCTGGAATTAAGTTGAGTTTGCTAGAAAAAATTATAAAATGATTAGCACATAAATTTTCAAATTTTCCTTTTCTAAAATTCATAAGCCAATCCCATGAGTGAAAATAATTGTGTTTTTTATTGGAATCCTTAAGGTATAGCCTAGTGCTTAGCTGTAATCGTGGCACCTTGGCAAGCAGTGCAGTAAAGGGCTCCTTTCTGTTGTGGGTGTCATTGAGTGGGTGTTCTTGCCTGCTGGTTGGTTTCAGCACTCCATGGACTTTTTCAAGGACTGGTGCCTCTATCTCCTGCTGTCTGTGATGCCCGCTGCCTTATATATATTCCAGGGCAGCCTAACAGGTAAGATACTCTTTTTGGGGTACATACTGCAGTTTCATGTTTAAGCATCTGTGCAGGTTTTTCCATTTTGTTAAAGTTTTTTTTGTTTGCTTTTATTTTATTTATTTATTTATTTATTTTTACCTTGCATGAGGCAATGTGGGACTGAATGAATGTGTGTTGAAATCAGGCAGGCCCTTCCTATATAGTATTATATACTATTTTAGGGTTGGCACCTAAGTCCAAATCATGGCAGAAGCAAATTTTCTTTAGTCCAGGGTGGGGTTATGCCTGTGTATGAAAACTCTGATGATGCCATTGGATTTTACATCTACATTGAGGTCTCATGAAATACCAAAAGCTCCACTGATAGAAGGATAGAAACTGGATACATTTTGCCCCAGAGCCCTATCCATGGAAAGTTATGTTAGATATGTTAGATAAGTTATGTTAATTTAAAAACAGTAGCCACAAAAGAAAAGATTGGTAAATTTGACTTCTATGAATAGTAAAGTATGGCAAAATATACCATACCAAAGATAAATAGAACAGTGGTGAGTGAAATACTTAGATACACATTGTAAGCAAGGGCTGTATTCTTCAATGTGCAAAGAAGAAACTCAAAAATTATTAAGAATAAAATAGATTAATTCTATTAGAAAAGCAGTTGGAAGAGGCTGTAAACAAAGGAAGAAATAGAAATGGCCAATAAATGTATAAAAAGAGGTTAAACCAGGCCCGTGTTTAAATACAAATCAAAATAGCAATGAGATACTTCCCCGAAGTTTGATAACACCAGATTTTGGCACAATGAGGCATATATCAGGGATGATTATTGTTGCATCTTCTTTTTAATTGCAGTTATACAGAATTGGATTACTCATAATTCTTGGTTAATGTTACATTTGCTGATAATGCATTGCCTCTTTAATTTATTTCATAATATTATATATATATGAATATTGTCCCCTCCTTATCCCCACTCTCAAGGTAATATTATCAAGAACTTTTTATGATTTCTTTTTAAAAAATTTTATCTTAAATATATTTTGACTAAACATAATGTTTACTTTTTCCTTGTTTATTAACTTTGTAAAAAAAAAAAAGTAATAATATATGGTGTCTCCTGAGAAATGTTTTTCATTCAAGATTATGTTATTAAAAGTGATCCATTTTGCTCTATTTGGCTGTTGCTTATTCATTTATATTGCTGTATAATAGTCTATTGTGTGAATATACCAAAATTTACTATTGATTCTCCTTTTAATGAGTACTTGGGTTGTTTCCAGTGTTTTGTTAACAAGAACGGTGCTGCTGTGAAAATACTTGTAGATGTCTCCTGGTACACAAGTATAAAATTTTCTCTAAGAGTGGAATTGCTGGATGTGATAGGCTATACAAATATTTAACTTTATAAAGTAATACTGGTTTTCCAAAGTCATCTTACCAATTTACATTCAGAGAAACAGTAGGCAAGAGATTGAGTTTAATGACATCCTTTTCAACACTCAGTGTTGTCATGTATCTTAATTTGTGCCAAAGAAATGTAGAATGGCATTTCATTGTGCTTTTGTTTTGAATTTCCCTGAATTCTAATAATGTTGAGCATCTGGTCATATGTTTATTAGTCACATGTATTTCCTCTTCTGTGAAACCTGTTTTTGGTTTTTTTGCCTATTGAATTACTTATCTGTTTCTTACTGAAATATAGGAGTTCTTTATGTTCTCAGTACAATCTTTGTACTGATATTAATGTTCATCTGACAGGTATTTTCTCCCATCTGCTAACTTGTTTTTTCACATTTTTTAAGGCATTTGTTAATGAACAGAAGATATCTTTTGTGAAGTTAAATGTATCAATCTTTTCTTTTATGGTTAGTGTTTTTTGTGCTTTGCTATAGAACTTCTTCCTTACCCTGAGGACAGAGAGGTATTCACATATATTTTCTTCTGAAAGCTTAAAGATTTTGTTTTTGATATTTCAGTTTTTAATCACTCTGGTATGGGTCTTTATGATATATGATAGAAATCCATTTTTATTTTCTTTTCCATGTAGATTACCAGTTTTTTCAGGATTCTTTGGTAGGACTTAATGTGGTGCTGTGTTCTTTCACCAAGAGTCATAT
>VBSM01000813.1:3165091-3183259 GCA_008086735.1 Cheirogaleus medius | reverse complement strand
TATATATATATATATATATATATATATATATATATATGAGTCTGTTTTTAGAGTCTTTATTCTCTTCCATTAGTTAATTTTCTGTATGCCAATACTACGTGTTTGGGAAGACATCTGTATTTTTGAGTGACTAGGGCCCATAAATTTATTTCTCTTGCCGTTTTTATCTGATTTTGGATTTAATACAAGCCTCATAGAATTGATTTGAGGAATATCCACTTGTTTTCTGTTCTCTGGAAAAATCTATTAATATATGTCTCAGTTTAACAATTCCTTGAAAGTCTGATAGAAATGTAAAATTATATGAGCTTAGAATTTTCTTTGTAAGAAATTAACTACAACTTTAATTTGTTTAATATGAATGGGATTTTTCAAGCTTTTTGTTTCTTGTGACTTTTGCTAGTTTTATTTTTCTAGGAATTTGTCCATTTTTTCCAAGTTTTAAAATTTGTCTTGATAGTTGTCTTTTTATTTTTAAACTGTGTCTGTTGTAATGTACTTTCATTCATGTCATTAATTTATGCTCAAGTGTTCCTTTCTTGATCAGTCTTATTAGAAGTTTATGTATTTTTTTACTCTTTTCAAAGAACCAGGTTTTGGCTTTATTCTTTTCTATTTTTTCCTTCTGTTTTAATAATTTCCATTCATATCTCTTTAAATCTCATTCTTCCTCTTCCTTTGAGGTTATTCTGCTTTCTTTACCTTCATAAGTTGGACACCTAATAGCTCATTATTTTTTAGCTGCCTTATCTAATATAAATTCCTTAGGCAATTAACTCAAAGTTCTGCTTTTGCTTCCTTTTGAAGGAACCACTATCTTGACTTTTATAGCTATCACTATATTTCATTTCTTTGTAGATTTATCACCCATATGTGTACCCTTACACATTATATAGTTCAGTCTTACCCATTAAAAAAATTAGAAATCTTTTAAGTCTCTGTTGATCTACAGGTCTTTCTGTTCTTATCTTTCTGTTCTATATTTTATCTGTTGAAGAACTTGGATTATTTGACCTGTGGAAGTTCCCACAGTCTGGATGCTAATTGCACCCTCATGGTACAGTTTCAACATGTTTCTTCCATCTATATTTCTTGGAAAATTAACAGGTAGGTCGAGAAGTTTGATCAGACGGATTCTTTGGTAGGACTTAATGTGGTGCTGTGTTCTTTCACCAAGAGTCATATGATATCTGATTTTCCCTTTTTTGAGATGTTAGTGTCTGTTAGATCATTAATTTATTGGGGCTGCAAAGTGGTAATTTTCTAATTCTTTTTTTTTCTATTAATTGGAATACTTTTACAGAGTCTCTTCTCTTTATTTCTGAGTACCCAGTGTTACAGTTTATATAGAAAGGCAGGATAAAGGCTTGATTCTTTCCTTTTATTTACCAGTTTTAGAAATAATGAGATATATAAAGATATGATGAGAAACAATATCTACGTAGTTTGAAATAATCTTCCCACAAGAAACATATTAATTACAAAGGGAAGAATAGTAACTTTATAATGGAGCAGTCTGGCAGATACTATCTTAACCAAATGATCAAAGATAGCATCACCAGTAACAGGACAGATGGATACCATATGCCTCTTGATGTGATATACTAAGAAGAGAGCACAATATTATTTCTGTGGCATTCCTGACAAAAATTTATAACCTGAATCTCATCATGAGGAAACATCGGACATATATACAAGGACATTCTACAATGTAACTGGCATATATGCTTAAAAATATTAAAGTTATGAAAGATAGAGGCTGAGGAAGTGTTCTAGATTAAAGGGAATTAAAGAAAAGCTGTGACAACGAAGTACAATATGTGATCCTGGATTTGATCCTGGGCCAGAATTTTTTTTTCTTTCGCTTTAAAGGCCATTAATGGGACAATTGGCAGATTTTGAATAAGATCTATAGATTAGATAATAGTATTATATCAATGTTAATTTCCTTATTTTGATAATGGTACTGCATTTTTGAAAGAGAATGTCCTTGTCTTGGGGAAATATTTGCATATTTAGGGGTAAGTGGGCATCATGTCTGCAACTTACCCTCAGTCTGAGAAAATTTTATATGTATGATATACATAAAATATATTAGCAAGTGAGAGAATGATAATGCAAATGCTGTATAATGTTAGCATTGGGCAAATTGGGTGAAGGGTATACAAGAATTCTTTGTCATATTTTTGTAACTTTTCTGTAAGTCTGAAATTATTTAAAAATAAAAATTAGTTGGTTTCTTATCCTCTGAAGGTGACCAGTTAGATTTTTAAAAATTTCTATAAATTTATAAATTTAAACATATTTGATAATTTTCAAGTCATTGTAATTATTACCTTTATTGAAGTTCAAATTTCCCTGTCTTTTGCTCCTTTTTACATGACCCTAGTAGGTTTTTGGTTTTGTTTTTTTTTTGAGTCAGGGTTTTACTCTCTCACCCAGGCTGGAGTGCAGTGGCCCAACCATAGCTCACTGTAACTTTGAACTCCTGGGCTTGATCAGTCCTCTTTCCTCAGCCTCCCAAGTAGCTGGGGCTACAGACACACACTACCACATCTGGCTAATTTTTTTATTTATGTAGAGACAGGGTCTCACTATATTGCCCAGGCTGGTCTGGAACCCATGCTGGATTGGTTATTGTTTTTAGGTATTTTTTAGTATACTGAACGTATATCATATATGAGAAACTCATGATTTCATGCTGAAATTACTGATTCAAATTTAGGACTAGAGGTATTACTTAATGTCATTAATCTTATATCTTTCTTCCACACTGATAGTTCTATTTCTGACACAGGGGATTATAGAATTAGAATATCCTATAATTACTCATTTGCTTTATTCCACATTACACACACAACAGCCTCAGAATAATAACACGAATGCAGTTGCCACCAGCATAATTACTGAAAATAGTTAATAAGTTATTTCCTTTCTATTTCTCCTAGCCTCGATTTTTTGAGATCTATCTTCTTTTTTGAGCTAGGTTTTTATTGCTGCTAAATTCCCTCTTAGAAGCGTTTTTGCTGAAACCCATAAGTTTTGGTGTGTTGTATGTCCATTTTCATTTATCTCAAGATATTTTTTAATTTTCCTCTTAATTTCTTTGACCCGTTTGGTGTTGAGGAGCATGTTGTTTAATTTTAGAAATCTCTCCTGTTACTGACATCTAGTTTCATACCATTGTTATTGGAAAACATACTTGATATGATTTCAGACTTCTTAAATTTGTCAAGACTTATTTTGTGGCCAAATATATTAATATGATCTTTCCTGGAGAATGTTCTGTGTGTGCTTGAGAAGAGTATCCTGCCACTGTTGAGTGGAATGTTCTTTATATGTCTGTTAGGTCCATTTGGTCTAAAGTGTAGTTCAAGTACAACATTTCCTTATTGATTTTCTGACTCGATAATCTGTCCATTGCTGAAATTGAAGTGTCTGCTATCTATTATTATTGTATTGCCGTCTATCTCTTCAGATCTACCGTGTTTCCCTGAAAATAAGACAGGGCCTTACATTTATTTTTCCTCAAGAAGGCACCCTAGGGCTTATTTTCAGGGGATGTGTTATTTTCCTCTCAAAGCCTCAGCTTGCAGCACGCACAGGATGGCCAGGACCTGACAGGCGAAGCCGACCTTGTTGGTGGGGCTGCTCGCACCTTTCCGGTCACCTCTGGGATAGTAGCTGTCACGATGGGGCAGATGAGAAGGGCTGCTCGTCATCTTTACGGCTCTGTGACGAAATGCATGGGTTGTGCAGATGCGCTGCATAGCCACGCCCATCACTAGGTCTTATTTTCGGGGTAGGGCTTATATTGCGCAAATGCTTAGAAATCCTGCTAGGGCTTATTTTATGGGTAGGTCTTATTTTCGGGGAAACATGGTATTAAAATTTGCTTTATATATTTAGGTGCGCTGATGTTGGGTACATATATATTTAAAATTGTTATGTTGTTGAGTTGATTTCTTCATCATTATCTAATGACTTTGTCTCTTTTTATAGTTTTTGATTTCATTTTATCTGATACAAGTATATCTATCCTTGTTCTCTTTTGATTTCCATTTGCATGGAATATATTTTCCTATCCCTTCATTTCCAGTTTCTGTGTATCTTTCCAGATGAAGTAGGTCTCTTGTAGATAGCATATAGTTGGACCTTTTTAAAAAATCCACTCAGCCACTCTGTCTTTTGATTGGATAATCCATTTACATTTTAAGTAATTATTGCTAGGTAAGGACTTCTGCCAGTTTGTTGTTTTCTGGTTGTTTTGTAGATCTTTTGTTTTATTCTTCATTTGCTATCTTCCTTTTTGATTATATGATTTTCTGTAGTGGTATGCTTTGATTCCTTACTTTTTATCTTTTGTGTATGTACTATATGTTTTTGCTTTGTTGTTACCATAAAGCTTACATAAAACATCTTATAATAGGCTATTTTTAGCTCTTAACTTAGATCACATACAAAAGTTCTACACTCTTACTCTCCACCCATTTTATGTTTTTGATGTCACAATTTACATTTTTTATATTGTATATTCCTTAAAAATTGTAGCCATAATTATTTTAAATAGTTTTGTCCTCATACTAAATATATGTGACTTACACACCTTCATTACAGTATTAGAGTGTTCTGAATTTGACTATGTACTTTTAGCAGTGAGTTTCATACTTTCATATGTTTTTATGTTACTAATTAGCTTCCTTTTCTTTCACCTTTAAGAACTTCCCTTAGTATTTCTTCTTATAAGGCAAATCTGGTGGTGATGAATCCCCAAGCTTTTGTTTGTCTGGGAAAGTCTTTGTCTCCTTCATTTCTGGAGAAAAGATTTTCCAGGTAAGGTATTCTTGATTTGCAGCCTTTTTTAATCTTTCATTTACTCTGAATATATCATCCCACTCTATCCCGGCTTACAAGGTTTTTGCTGAGAAATTTGCTGATAGCCATATTGAAGTTTCTTTGTATGTGATATGCTGCTTTTCTCTTGCTGCTTTCAGGGTCCTTTTTTCCTTTGATTTTTCATAATTTGCTTATACTGTTTCTTGGTGTAGTCTTGTTTGGATTCAACCTGATTGGAGACTTCTGAGTTTCTTGTATCTGGATATTTATATCTTTTTCCAGATTGGGGAAGTTTTCTGTCATTATTTATATAAGCTTTCTATCCCGTTCTCTGCTCCTTGTGAAACCCCCATAATGTGTATATTGGTCCACCTGATGGTGTCCCATAATTGTTACAGACTTTCTTCACTCTTTTGTTTTTGTTTTTCTGCCTGGTTAATTTCAAATGACCTTTTGTGCTTGCTTATTCTCTATTCTGTTTGATCCAGTCTGCTGCCGAAGGTCTCTATGGAATTTTTCAGTTTAGGCATTGTCTTTATTTTTTATTTTTTTGAGACAGAGTCTCACTCTGTTGCCCCAGCTAGAGTGCTGTGGCATCAGCCTAGCTCACAGCAACCTCAGACTCCTGGGCTCAAGTGATCCTTCTGCCTCAGCCTCCCAAGTAGCTGGGACTACAGGCATATGCCACCATGCCCGGCTGATTTTTTCTATATATTTTAGTTGGTCAATTCATTTCTTTCTATTTTTAGTAGAGATGGGGTCTCACTCTTGCTCAGGCTGGTTTCGAACTCCTGAGCTCAAATGATCCGCCCACCTCAGCCTCCCAGAGTGCTAGGATTACAGGCGTGAGCCACCACGCCCGGCCTAGGCATTGTCTTTAGCTGCAGAATTTGTTTGGTTCTTTTTTATGATTTCTATCTCTTTGTTTAACTTCTCAATTTGTTTGTGTGTTGTTTCCCCAATATCATTTAGTTATTTGTATTTAAGACAACTATTTTTAATTCTTTGTCAGGCAGTTTGTAACTCTCTTTTTTTTTTTTTTTTTTTTTTGAGTCAGGATCTTTTTGGGCTAGAATGCAGTGGTGTATCATAGCTCACTACAACCTCAAACTCCTGGGCTCAAGTGATCCTCTTGCCTTGGCCTCCTGAGTAGCTGTAACTACAGACATTCGCCACCTTGCCTGGCTAATTTTTTTTTTTTTTTATGTTTTTGGTAGAGATGGGGTCTCACTATGTTGTTCAGGTTGGTCTTGAACTCCTGGCCTCAAGCAATCCTTCCTCCTTTGCCTCCCAAAGTATTGGGATTACATGCATGAACCACTATGCCTGGCCTATAAATTTCCTTTTTTAGGATTGGTTACTGGTGCTTTATTTTGTTCCTTTGGTGGTGTCATGTTTCCCGGATTTTTCATGATCCTTGTAGCTGCATTGGTATTTGTGCATCTGAAGAAGTAGGGACTTATTCCAGTTTTTGCAGAGTGACTTCAGCAGGGAGATTCAGGGATGACTGGCTCCCAGCCCCCATTTGTTAATGGTTGTACTAAATCTACATTGTCAGAGCTTTTAGTCACCGTATATTAAATCCTCTCCTTTTTAACTCTCATTAACTTATTTAAAGCTCACTACTAGTCCTTATTCAATTTCCATGTAGTCATTTTATTTTCTGATTCTTGTTTTCCAGAAAATTCCTCAGAAAAAGCTCATGAGAACACTATTTTCTGAGTTTTTATACATTGTTAACAGTTTGTACATTTTATACCTGAAAGTAAATTTTGCTGGATGTAAACTTGGTTCATATTTTCTTTTCCTGATTATCTTAAATGTATAATTTCATTTTCTTCTGGCATAAAGCTTTGCTGTTAAAAAGTCTGATGACAATATAGTCTTTATTTCTTTATATGTTTGTATGTTCTTTTTATAACCTTTTATGTGTTCTTTGAAAATTTTTTATTCAAAAATATTTAATTGACCAAGAACTGAATATATTCAAGGTGTACAGCATGATGATTTGATATATAGGTGTACATTCTGTAATGATTAACACATCTTTCACCACCAGTGCTGTATATTAGATCTCCAGAACTTGTTCATCCTATAACTGAAAGTTTGTATCCTTTGACCAACATCTTCTCATTTCCCTCAGCCCCTGGCCACCACTGTTCTGTTCTCTGCTTCTATGAGTTCAACTCTTTTAGATTCCACATATAAATGAGATGGTATAGTATTTGTCCTTCTGCGTCTGGCTTATTTCACTTAGCATAATTTCCTACAGGTTCATCCACATTGTTGCAGATGGCAGGGTTTCCTTTTTGTGGCTAATAATATTCCATTGTATATATGTACCACAATTTCTTTCTTTCTTTCTTTCTTTTTCTTTTTTTGGAGACAGTCTTGCTCTGTCGCCTGGGCTAGAGTGCAGTGGCATTATCTTATCTCACTGCAACCTCAAACTCCTGGGCTCAAGCAATCCTCCTGCCTCAGCCTTCCTAGTAGCTGGGGCTACAGGTGCATGCCACCATGCCTGGCTAATTTTTTTTTTTCTTTCTATTTTTGGTAGAGAGGGTCTTGCTGTTGCTCAGGCTGGTCTCGAACTCCTGAGCTCAAGCAATCCTCCTGCCTTGGCCTCCCAGAATGTTAGGATTATAGGTATAAGCCACCATGCCTGGTCCAAAATTGCTTTATCCATAAGTTTAATAACACATATATGTTCTGTATACATAGGAGATAACCAGAGAAATGAGTAAATCTGTAGAGTAAATCTCCCTTATGAGCTCTTTTTGCATGGATTGCCAAAAGACTATCTTTTTTTTTTTTTTAAAGTTTAGTAACTTTACTAGACTATGTCCTGGTACTTGTTCTGAGTTGATGGTCTTGGAATATGTGATATTCTTTTTAAATATGTAGTTTCAAATCATTCTTTTTATTTCATGAAAGTTTTCTTAAATTATAATTTTTAGTATTTACTTGCTTTCCTTCTCTCCTTTTTTTAGGAACACTTATTATCTGTAAGTTAGATATTCTTTGCCTATGTTCATTATTTGTCACTTTCTCTTAAATCATTTTCTTTTTTTTTTGCTCTGTGATATTTAAAATTTTTCTTTCATTTTTTACAGCATTGTTCTTAATCTTTTTTTGGGGGTTACCTTTACACCCTTAAAAATTGAGGACTCCAAAGAGCTTTTCTTATGTGAGTTGCAGTCATAAATATATATCTTATTAGAAATTAAAACAAAATTTTTAAAAATTTTAATTCATTTAAAAATAATAAACTCAGATGTTAACATAAATAAGATTTTTACTTAAAACAAGTTTTCCAAAATAAAAATAGGTGACTGGCATTGTTTTACATTTCTGCAAATATCTTTAATATCTGGCTTAATAGAAGACAAATGGATTGTTCTGTCTGCTTTTGAATTCAGTCTGTTGCAATGTTTTGGTTCAAGTGTATGAAAAAAATCCAGCCTCACAGAGATATGTATTTGGAAAAGGGAGGAGTTTTTAATAGTCTTTTTAGATAATTGTGGATATTTTATTATTCATCAGTATCACCATTGATCCAAACATAATAGTCTTTAAGAATTGAGAAACAGAAAACTCACAGATGCTGATACAAGTTCTCAAAAATTCTGATTTTTTCTTGAGAACTTGAATTTTTTCATTGGCATAATATTTCTTGAAGTGACAGGTTCAATTCATTTTTTAGAAAATATCTGCCAAGAACCCTAGTTCGAATTACCATAATTTGTCAGTTGTTCTTTTACATGAAAATGTGTTTCATGAAAAAAGTGACTAGCTTGCAGCTCAGTTGCTTTTCCCTAAGATAATCATTTGAAGTTTGTTCATGAGTACTTTCCATTCTGTCATGCAGAAATTAAAAAGATGTGTGCTCAAAAGTCAAGATTCAATAAAGTTAATAACTTGTTTCTCCTTAAAGTGAAACCAGGTTTTTCTTTCTTTCTTTCTAATGCTGAGGGCATGGCAGTAAATGACTCTTGAGTATATTGTAGTTCCACTTCTTTGATTTATTGCCAAGGCACCAGCAGTTCTACTCATCATTCTTTCACACCATCAGTGCAAATGTCAACATAGTGGAAAAGGCAGATAACATCTTAATATTACTATGAGAGTAATTTTGGCCTCTGGACTCCCTGAAAGTGTCTAGGGGATCACTTATGGTTTCTGAAACATAGTTTGAAAACCGCTGTCTTAAGGTATTGTCTATTTCGTTGACTCACTTTTGTGTTCTTCTATGTTTAGTCTTTATTTCCAAAAATTTTTACTTATGATTCTATTCTTTCCTAAGTTTTCTGACCTCATCCTAAGTTTTTCTGACATGTATTGTTCTTTCATGTCTTATCATTTTCTTAAATTTCACTTGTTTTGAGATAGTAGGTTACAGTTTTAATCTGTTTTGTGGGCAGATATTTCTGGTATATTTTAAATTATCTATAGGGATATTATTCTGCTTTTTGTTTTTCTTTTACAAACTTTGCATGGGATTTGTGAAATTAGTTTTTCTTAATGAAAGTGTAGATGAGGAAAGTTTTCTATTATAATTTCACAGAATTTTCTCTTCAGCCATTGTTATTTCAATGTTTGAGAACACTGTGGGTTACTTTTGCTTCCTTACTTTCTTCCCATCCCCAGCATTTATATGGAATTTCCTTTGTTCTGTTTTTCCTGTCCAGCTCAACTTTTTACTCCACTCTCAGCAGTTTTGTATTGGGTCCTGTCCTAAAAGGTAGCTTTGGTGGTGCTTTTTGAGAGTTCATGTAGCTCAGAGTTTTCCAGCCCTTTTAGAAATTATTGTGGCCTCCTTGAACTCATATGCTATTTAATTGGGCACCATTTCCTTTCTGCTATTCTCAGATTGGCCACCTGTGCTCACTAGGGTTTGTTAGCTATTTGGGGCTTCTCCTATTTTTAGGTCAAAAGCCCCTTTGCTTCCTCCTATGTAGACACTGATAATAGAGCAGGTTCTATGGCAAGTTTGAACCCTATCCACCTGTATTTTGAGGTTTGTAGGGATACCTTATTATTTAGCCTTTTAAAAGTCAAATATTTATTGAAGTCTAATTTACATACAGTAAAGTACACATTTTAAGGTATGCAGTTCTATGAGCGGGGCCAACATATTTAACCATCACCACAGTCAATACATAGACTATCCCTCACCCCCAAAAGTTTTGCTGTGCCCCTCTTAACCAGTTCCTCTCTCCCACCCCTAGCACCATATTGGTGACCCTTCTTTTCACACAGAACACACCCCCCACCCCCAAGAGATGACCCAAATCCCGTCCATTCACTGCATCCAATTCAAAGTCCAGGATCTCTGGGTGATATGCAGTCCTCTCCATCAGATATGGATGTGGTGCTTTTGTTACCTTCCCCTATATTCAGGAACAGGGACAGACAGGATAACTGCAGTAAACAATAAAATTTGGAAAGGAGAAGAATGGAAGACACATAACAGTTATTCTGTAGCAGTGATGAGCTCCTGCTTGGCAAGTATTATGAAGTCCTCCTTGCCCTAGCAGTGGGGAATGTTCCTGTTCTAATTTACTGAGAGGGGCTTTCTTACCATGGATCTTGGTAACTCTTAACTCCAACCTCTGGAAGGTTCCTCCATGCTCATTGGTCTCCATGACTATATTTGAAGTGGATGTTAGGGAATATGCCTATCTTGGGCAATATGCAGAAATCAGAAATCCAAAATGCTGTAAAATCCAAAAGTTTTTGAGTGCAGACATGACACTTAAAGGAAATACTCTTTGGAGCATTTCATATTACAGATTTTTGGATTAGGAATACTCAACCTGCAGTTATTTCACAGCCATTTCTTACCTGTGCAGTTTTGTGGATCTGAGGATTAGTTTATGATGACAGCATGTTTTGGGCTAGGTTTATGGATTCTTTGACAGAATTTAAGAATTTAATCTTATCACCACACCCAAAGTTCTGTCTTAGACTATAACCGCAGGCATTTTTTATTTTATTTTATTTTTTCTTTCTAGTTTCCATGCCTCTGTTTCTCAGTGGTGTCTTATCTTTAGACATCTGAAACAACTGGCATGGATTGAAAGGGAGCAACTTTGATCTTTGCTACAGTCTTAGTTATTCTGTTTAACAGATTTGTAGCTCAGAGTGCTTTTCAGTCTTATTTTCTATGTGGTATTTAGAAATAGTTGGCTTTTCCAACTGTCTGAAGCCCTAAGTTTCTCTATTCTCTCCCCTTTTATTTCTGCTTGCAAACTTTCCTGAGTACTCTTTCTTGTAATGCCTTGCTAAATATAGCAAGGAAGAACCAGTATTCACTAACTTTCGGCACTTTCCAGCTTTGTCTCTAGATCTGCATTTGTCTGCCCTCCACATAATTGTAAGCAATTGTGTCACATAACATATCTTCCTCTTATCACCTTCGGATACATGTTTCCTGTGCTGTCAGCCACTAGGTAGACACATTAGACAGATGTCACATATTTTAGATTTTTCTTCTAGTAGCACCCTACTTCAGGGTATCTGTTTCTGTATTTGTGTGCTTAGGGTAAGCTGATGTGGCATATATATCTAATAAACATCTAATGTCTTAAACACACAGGAGTATAATTATTGCTGAACTAACAGAATTGAGTTTGTGAAAAGGTCAGCAGGGCAGGCCTCCTCTCTATAGTTATTAAAGATCTGGTTGAAGGAAACTCTCCTATCTAATGACCGTTTAAGAACTCTAAGAATTCCATTGGTCCTCATCCTCTCCAGCTGTGGGCATTGCAGTAATCTAACGGGGGTAAATGACCACTCATAATATTTATTTTGAAATTCTGTGATTACTAATGATTTGGACTATCTTTTCACATTTTTCTGCCATTTGTGCTTCCTCTCCTTTAAAATACCAGTTAGTGCCTTTTGCCCATTTTTCAATTAAACTATCTTTTTCTTATTGATTTACAGTTTTTAAAATAAATTCTGGCTACTAAGAATATGTTGGTTTTATGTGCTATAAATATCTTTTAGTTTGTGGTTTTTCTTTCAGTTTTCTTTATGGAGCTCATGCACAGTCATGTATCACTTAAGAACAGAGATACATTCTGAGAAACACATCCTTAGGTATTGTGCAAACATCATAGAGGGTACTTACACAAATCTAGATGGTATAGCCTACTACACACCTAGACTATGTGATGTAGCCTATTGCTCTTAGGCTATAAACCTGTACAGCATGTTACTATACTGAACACTGTAGGCAATTGTAATACAGTGGTAAATATTTGTGTATCTAAACATATCTAAATATAGAAAAAGTGCAGTAAAAATACAGTATTATAATCTTATGGGACCACCATTATATATGCATTCTGTCACTGACCAAAATGTCATTATGCAGTGCGTGACTATACATATGCTAGTGGGGAGGTACTCAGTACCACTGCTTTGGAAAACAATTCGTCATTATCCTATAAAATTGGCACATTCTGTGATCTGAATTGTTACTTTTGGGTATATCCTAAGGAGACTTCTGCAGATGTATAGCTGGTGACCAGGAGACATGTATAAAAATATTCATAGCAGCACTATTCATAATAACAAAAATACTAGAAACAACCAAATGTTCATTGACTAGAACGTGGAATCTTGTAAAGCAGTGAAATGTACGATAGTTTCACACAGTGGCATGGGTAAATCTTAGTGTTATAATGCTGAGTGAAAAGAAGCTAGTTGCAGAAGACATATACAGCATGTACCATTTTTATAAGGTTCAAAAGCAAGCAAAAATACATGATGTATTGTTTTAGGAATGTGTACATTGTGATAAAACTATAAGAAAACAAAAACAGAAATCATTGGCAGGTTTATTAGTTGAAAAAGTAGAGAAAGGAAATAAGGGAGATACACAAAGTAGATGCAGTGATTACTGGTTTTTGTTCTTGTCCCTAGCCATCTTGTTACTGAATCTCCCCTTTCCTGTCTTTAGGTTTAGGTATCCCTAATCTTTATAGATGCTTTATTTCCTCATTTCTCATTCAGAACTATTCCCATTTGCTGTGTTCCAGACTCTTGTATTACTACCTTACTCAGTTCACTATTAATTTCTCAAATCACTTTTGTTAAAAATCCAAAGTTAGCTGGGTGCATTGGCTTGCACCTGTGTAGTCTCAGCTATTCAGGAAAATTGCTTGAGCCCAGGAGTTTGAGTCCAGCCTGTGCAACATAGTGAGACCCTATCTTTTAAATAAATAGATAGATAGATATATAGGTAGATGGATAGATAGATAAATACTTTATCCTTTAGAGTAACTTGATTTGATTTTAAGAATACAT
The DNA here is from genome assembly GCA_008086735.1 of Cheirogaleus medius. Lineage (NCBI taxonomy): Eukaryota > Metazoa > Chordata > Mammalia > Primates > Cheirogaleidae > Cheirogaleus > Cheirogaleus medius. The sequence goes on along the minus strand of VBSM01000813.1, from coordinate 3,170,107 downwards.
TATATACCTGGATTTTCTTTACAGTGTTGACTTTGCAAACTTTTCCCCTCCAGCTCTATGATATTGTTGGCTAACCTTGGGAAATTTCACACTTTCCATCAGTCAATTGATTTATATTTTTAAAATCAAATCTTTCTTGTTCTAGGGACTCAATTATGGATTCTTTAAGATCATTAGCATTATAGAGTGGATTCATCGTTGTTTAAGCCTCTTGCATTTGCATGTAGTCATTGATCTTTCCTTTGACTATATCCTTCTTGTTAAGATGCCTTTTAAAAACTTTTTCATCAGAATCTACTTTGATTTTATGGTGTGTTTTAGTTACTATTTAGTGCTCAGTATTTATGATGAAACCTTTATTCATGAATTAGTAATAGAATAAATGGAATTCAGCAATAGAAATTTCTATTTTCTACTAGAAAATATAATGATTACGAATGTTAATAATGAGCTAATTATCTTAGCTTTAACTTCCCTTGAAAATATAGAGTGTTTAAGAGAGATTATACCTACATGTTAGGCTACATTCTGGTATCATTTTCTTTCTTTAATCTTTTCTTTATTAAGTTTCTTTTAAATTAAAAGCCTTGTTCTAGCAAGTGAAACAAGTAATAAGTACATAAAAAGATAATCTCCCTTCAATATTCCTTAGCGCTCACACTCTGAGATAACAAATATAAATAGTGTCTATAGTTTTCATAGTTGAATTCTTGGAAGATGCCCTTAAAAAAATACCTCATAGAATTCAGGGCCTTTTCTTTTCAATAATATCACTAACCTAATACTCTGAAACCTCAAAATTAACATTTGCACATCAATGTCTTTGATATTCAGGTAAAATAATTGTTTTATATTCACTCATCTACCTTGGTGTATGAGCACAGGCTTAGCGGTCTTTTGAAAAAATGTTATCTTTCATATAGTCATTTTCACAGAAAAACTGAGCCTATAGTTTCACCTGTGGAGATATCACTCTAAGTAGGTAGTTCTTTGAAGAATCTAAGGCCTGATGCCACTTTTTGTTATCTAGCTGGTCTAAGGATATGGAGGAAGTGTATACATACGAAAATACTGAAAGTTGTCATATTCTGAAGCTTTCTGCCACCCTAAACCCTCATCAATTCCAAGCAGAACAACTGACAATTTAAAGGTCCCCACACTTGTCTGAAGTCCTGTTGAGGTTCTGCCTCCAGTGTGAGAAAAACTGTACTGATGTTTCTGTTAATTCATGGTGTGTACCATATATTCAGTCTAATGTTTACTAATGATTATTATTTTGGAAAAAAGAATGTTTTTTGAGCATACTGTAGCAATTTCTTAATCATCACTTGATAATCTAAACAATCTTTTGAAATAGGTAGAGCAGTTATAATTATCTTAAATTTATAGATGAAAAACCAGAGGCAAGAAGATTGAATGACTTAATCAAGATTCCACAGTTGGCCAGAACATGATATTTGTAGTGTTAGAGAGTCTGTGTGGATCTTAGACTTGAACCAAGGCCTGTTAACTTTAAATCTCATGTTCTTCCCTCTATACATTATTGCTCTTTAGTCAGAAAATGCTGTTGGCAAATGTTTTAGTCTCATGATCCACCAAAAAAACCACTCAGTTTCTTACATTAATATATCTTTGTATAAAAGATAAGGCATATAATTTTTATTCTATTCAGCAAAGTATAAGCCTGCAGTTTTACAGATTATCCAATAGTGTAGGTCATGTGTCTAATCACCTTTATTGTAACCATTGTTTTTCCTTATGTTTTCATGTTAGCCCCATTACAAAGTTATAGCATCCGGAAGTCAGGTATTTGTTTTCTTTTGTAACAATTAACAGTATGACATATAGTATGATCTGTAGGGTAGAATATCAACTACTCTTCACTTCCATCACCATAGCAAAGAAAACTACATACATGAGCTAGTTGATTTTTTAAAGATTTATTTTTTATTGTTACATAAAAAATGTATGTATGTTCAGGGTATATGTGATACTTTACAATAAAGTAAAAACAGTAAACATGTAGTTGAAAAACGAAAGTAATCTTAGGGTATTCATAACTGGAATGGTTAACAAAACATGTACCAGGCTGTCTATAATAGCTAGTGGCTAGCATTTTAATGCCCTCACAGAGAAAACAGATGAGGCCTTTGAGCATGTACAAGTGGAGGTATTGGAAATGTGACCACTACACAACACAGAGACCCTGGAAAGGCTACCTCTACCATATAAGATAATTTAACAAAACGCAAACAAACCTCTGTTTCTTCTCAGGGCCCTGGGTGAAGGGGGAAAAAGTTTATCTTGAGAAATCTAATTCTACATGGATAGTTAAGAAATTCCAGGCTTAGAAATTAATGTAAAACTAATGCTGAGAAGATGAAACCTTTGGGAGAACTTAGCAGAACCAAATGTAAGGCAACTTTATAGGGACATTTCACAAACCAAGATATATGAGTTTTCCACACCTCAATAATCAAATGAAAACGAATTCGTGATAGATTTTACAAGTTACTTAAGGAAATGATCCACCATAAGGGAAAGTGAATGGGTTAAATAGCTATTAGATTGAGCTGAAAGGGAATTAGAAAATTGTAAAATACAGATGGGGAATTTAGCATAGAGAGGTAAAGATATGGGAATATAGAAAAGGTTATTAGACCCAGAAGATAGATGATTTCTAAAGAAATTATAGACAAGGAATACAGAGAGTATGTGGAAGGGGTAATATTTGAAGCAATAGCAGCTGAATTTAAAAAAATTTTTTGAGACAGGGTCTCGCTCTGTTGCCCAGGCTGCTAGAGTATAGTGGTGTCATCATAGCTCACTGCAGCCTCCAACTCCTGGGCTCAAGCGATCCTCCTGCCTTAGCCTCCCAAGTAGCTGGGGCTAGGTGTGCACCATCATGCATGGCTAATTTTTTAATCTTTTGTGGAGAGGGTGTCTTGCTTTTGCCCAGGGTGGTCTCGAACTCCTAGGCCCAAGCAATCCTTCAGCCTCCTAAAGTACTAGGATTATAGGCATCAGTCACTGTGCCTGGCCTGACATTTTTTCAGAATGGATTAAAGATAACAATGCTCAAATGGAAGAAGCACATCAAATTCTGGACAGATCAATAAAGATAAATTCATACCTAGATACATTATAACAAAATGTCCTAAACTTCAAAGACAAAGTCCTAAATAAATCTGCAAGATGAATAAAATTACCTAAAAGGACCAGCAATTAAACTGACAACAGATCTCTCATCAGCAACAATAGAAGTAAAGATTGGAAAAATATTTTCCATGTGTCAATCAATGGAAACGTAAACCTAGAATTCTTTACCGAGCTGAATTATTATTCTAAAATGAAGATGAATAAAAACCTGCATAATGATATGGCCACTGTGGAAAACAGTTTGGGAGTTCCTCAAAAAGGGAAATACACACTATATGGATAGAAATTCTATATGGATAGAAATTCTACTCCTAGGTAAGGAAAGAACTGCTGATACATGCCACAGTGGGAGTTAACTTCAAAAACATTACATGAAGAAATAAAGCAAAACCTAAAAGGTCATATCTTGTATGATTCCATTGACATAACTCTCCAGAATAGATAAATCCATGGAGAGAGAAAGCATATTGGTGGTTGTCAAGGGTTGAGGGGAGTAGGGAGTGACTGCTTAATGGATATAATGTTTCCTTTTGGGGTGGTGAAAATATTTTGAAACTAGAGGTGGTGATTGCGCAACATTGTGCATGGGCTAAGGTAACTGAATTGTATACTTTAAAATGGTTAATTTTATGTTATGTGAATTTCACCTCAATAAAAAAAAAATCACAGTTAAAATTTCTTCCAACTCAGAGCTCACCTTTCTGAAAGAATTATTAAAGAGAAACTTAAATTTAACCTCAGGAATGAATGGGAAGCAAGAAACAGTGGTAAATGTAACCATTTGGGTAAATCTCAAGAATTGACTTTAAAAAAAATATATTGATAACTAATGGGATTTTTAGAGCTAAGAAATACAGTATCTCAAATTTTAAAAATCATTAGGCTTTTCAGCAGATTGTACACTGCACAAGAAAGGATCAATGAACTTGACAGGTTAATATTAATAGAAATGATCCAGACTGACACATAAAGAGAAAAAAATTTAATGCATCATCAGCAACTTGTGAGTTAATGTTATGGGGCCTAACATACATGTAATTAGGTCCAAAAAAAAAAGAGAAAGAATGGGCATAACAATGGAGAAATTATAGCCCCCAAATTTTCAGATCTGATGACAGATAACCCGCAGATTCAAGAAGCTCAGTGAGTAAATATGAAAAACACACCTAGACACACCATTGAATTGCTGGAAACCCACGATAAAGAGCAATCTTTAAAAACAACAGAAAAGATGGGGCGGAGCAAGATGGCGGACGAGAAACACCACCAGACAGAGTGTCTCTGCAGAAAAGAGAGCTTCTAGAAGATATTAGAAAAAAGAAGCAAGCAAATGACCATACATCTGACAGGGGTCGAAAAGGAGGAGTGCCGGAGACTATGGGAGACTCCACGGGAGGAGGTTGCGGAGGAGAACTGGAAGGAGAGACCTCTGGAGCGAGTAGTTTGGAGACCAGCGGCAAGGGTAGGTGGAGCGGTTAACTTCCCCTTCCCTTGCATCTCGGACTGCTGGTGGGCTCCCCAGCGGTTGGAGAGACCTGCGGAAACCACTCCAGAGACGGCCACTGCCACTGAGCGGTGAGCCTGTAGCGGACGTGGCACCAGGCTCCCAACTCCCTTGGGGCCCCTCCATGCGCACAGACCCGACGGCGCGGCAGGCGCCATATTGCTGCACTCTCCCCTCCCCTATCCCTACCACGGCTGCCGAGAGAGACAATATACCACCAGCCGGAGGCATCTCCAGGGAACGGGACTTCTCATCTGAAACCTTACAAGCCAGGAGGGATTGGATGCCTATCCTTAATGTTCTAAAACAGAACAAAGCCGAACCCAGAATTCTTTATCCAGCAAAATTAAGTT
>VBSM01000813.1:3153165-3164991 GCA_008086735.1 Cheirogaleus medius | reverse complement strand
AAAAAAAAAAACCAAAAAAAAAAATAACTAGAAAAGAGGCTTGTACATATAGGGGAATAATGATAAGAATACTCATTAACTTCTTATAGGAATTAATTGAAGACCGGGCACGGTGGCCATGCCTGTAATCACATCGCTTTGGGAGGCTGAGACGGGAGGATCTCTTGAGGCCAGGAGTTCAAGACCAGCCTGGGTAACATAGTATGAGACACCCTGTCTGCACAAAAAGTTTAAAAAATTTAGTTGGACGTGGTGGCCTGCACCTGTAGTCCTAACTACTCAGGAGGCCGAAGCATGACAATTGCTTGAGCCTGGAAGTTTGAGGTTGCAGTGAACTGTGATCATACCACTGTACTCCATCCTGGGCGATAGAACAAGACTTTGTCTCTAGAATTTAAAAAAAAGGAGAGAAAAGAAATAATTGAAAACCAGAGACAATGGAGTGACGTCTCTAAAGTGCTGAATGAAATAAAAATCTCCAAACTAAAACTAGATATTCAATGAAATTCTTTTCTAAAAATAAAGGCCTACAGAATTCATCATCAACATTCCCATATTACAAGAAATACTAAAGGAAGTTCTTTAAGTGAAGAGAAATGAAACTCAGGTCTACAGGAAGCAATAGTATAATAAATATAGAATATGTTTTACCTCTTTTTAAAAGTTCTTTAAGAGATAATGTTTGCTTAAAGTAAAAATCATAATGTTTTGTTGGGCTCATAACACATGTCAAGTAAAATATATGACAATAGTAGCACAAAAGACAGGAAAGGATTAGATGAAGTATACTATTGTGGTGGTGGAGGTATATTTATGGAAGACTATAAATGGCATGCATATTGTATAGAGCAACCACAGAATATGTATAAATATTCAGTTATTTGATTATTTCAAAAGAGGGCTGAAAAGAGCAAATGAACAAAAAGCAAATGGGAGAAACAGAAAACACATAGCAAGATGGTAGATTTTGAACCATATCCACAATTATATTAAATATAAATGAGCTTAACACTGCTATTGAAAGACAAAGTTAGCCGGGCGCGGTGGCTCACGCCTGTAATCCTAGCACTCTGGGAGGCTGAGGCGGGTGGATAGCTCAAGGTTAGGAGTTCGAAACCAGCCTGACCAAGAGCGAGACCCCGTCTCTACTAAAAATAGAAAGAAATTAATTGGCCAACTAAAAATATATAGAAAAAATTAGCCGGGCATGGTGGTGCATGCCTGTAGTCTCAGCTACTTGGGAGGCTGAGGCAGAAGGATCGCTTGAGCCCAGGAGCTTGAGGTTGCTGTGAGCTAGGCTGACGCCACAGCACTCACTCTAGCCTGGGCAACAAAGTAAGACTCTGTCTCAAAAAAAAAAAAAAAAGAAAGACAGACAAAGTTTGTCAAACTGGAGTTTTAAAAATTACAGAGACAGAGATTGATTGAAAGCAAAGGATGGAAAAAGATAAACATTAACCGAAAGCTGTTGCAGCTTTATTAGCATCAACAAAGGCTTTAAGGCAAAAGATATACTAAATACAAAATAGTTGAAAATATATAAAGCAAAACTTAATAGAACTGAAGGAATAAATATACAAATCCATAATCAAATGTAGGGCTTTGAACACACCCCTTTCAGTAACTGATAGAATAACCAGACAAAAAAAATCAGATACAGGAGACTTGAGCCACACAGTTAACCAACTAGACATATAAGGACACTATCCTCAATAACTTCAGGAAACACATTCTTTTCATGTTCACATAGACTGTGTATCAAAATAGATTATATATTAGGCTATACAGTAAATCTTAACAAATTTAAAAGAATTGAAATATCTAGAGTATGTTCTTTGACTACAGTGGAATCTAGATATCAGTAAAAGAAAGATAACTAGAATTATGTATCAAAAAATAAGGAAAAAGGTAACTAGAAATTAAGCTATGCATGTCTAAATCTGTGGATCAAAGAAGACATTAAAATGGAAATTAGAAAGTATTTTAAGCTAAACAATAATGAAAGTATGATATATAAAAATTTGTGGGATGGACCTTAGAAGGAAATGCTTTAAATGCATACATTAGAAAGAAAGGGATGAAAATCAGTGATCAAAGTCCATCTCAAGTCATGAAAAAAACATAGTAAATTCAAACAAAGTATGATGAAGGCATTGATGAAATAAGGGCATTAAGTTGATGAAATAGATCGTGAAACCAACAATTTTATTATTAAAATTGATAACCCCATAGTTTGATAAAGGAAAAAACCCAAACCACAAATTATCAAAAAAAAGCAATATCAGTTTTTACAAGTATTATGGACAGAATTATGAGATACATTTGACAACTTACATGAAATGGGGAAATTCCTAGAAAAACAACTTTCAGAAGTCAACAGAGGAAATAAAAAATCTGAAGAGTCCTCTATTGAAGACATTGAATTCACAAATAAAATCTTCCTACTGAGAACGATCCAAGCCCAGAAAGCTTCATTGTGATTTTTTCCAAACATTTAAGGAAGAAATAATGCTAATCTTATGCAGATTCTTTCAGAATATAGAGGAAGTTGTTTTTTGTTTTTTTTTTAATAAGGCCAGCATACCCATTTTACCAAACTGGATGAGAATGCTATAAGAAATGAAAATTACAGACTGATGTTTCTCATAAACAAAGATGCAAAAATCTTAAACAAATTTTTAACAAATGAATTCAGCAGTATATTCAAAATATAATCATAATCAATAGTTTTTTATGAATGCAAAGTTTGTGTATTTGAAAATCAATCAATATAACTTACTACATTAAGAGAATAATGGAGAAAACCCATATCATCTCAGTAAATGCAGAACATACATTTGACAAAATTCAATACTCATTCATGATAAAAATAGGAATAAGATGGAGCTTCTTTAATGAGGTAAAGAATATCTACAAAGGGTATTTTACTTTATGGTAAAATATTGAACACCTTTCTCTTACATTTAGGAACAAGATAAGGGTGTCCACTGTTACTAGTTCTGTTTAACATTTTACTGAATGTTCTACCTACTGCTAAAGGCAAGTAAAAGAAATAAAAGGTATAAGAATTGAGCAGGAAAAAAATCTCATTATTTGCAGATGATGTGCTATGCACATAAAAAGTTAGAATCTATAGATTATTAAAAGTAAATGAATGTGTTGGCACGGTTTCTGGACATAGGGTCGGCATATAAAAACCAATTGTATTTATATAAGCAACAAATAATTGGATAATGAATTTTAAAAAAATGCCAATCACACTAGCATAAAATTACCTAAGACTAAATCTAACAGAAGATGTACAAGACATCTATACCAAGACCTACAAAATGTTGCTGAAGAGAAATTTAAATATTCATGGATAGGAAGACTCAATATTGTTAAGATGTTAATTTTTCTCAAGTTGATATATAGATTAACCACAATCCCAGCCAAAACACTGCTAAGTTATTGTGTGGATATTGGCAAACTGATTCTGAAGTTAATATGGAAAAGCAAAGGACCCAGAAAAACCAGCACAATACTGAAGAAGAACAAAATCAGAGGATTGACACTACTGGACTTTAAGACAGTTTAAAGCTGCAGTAAGCAAGACATGTAGTGTTGGTGAAAGAGTAGATCAATGGATCAGTGGAACAGAATAAAGAGCGTAGAAGTAGAGCCACGCAAATACAGTCAACTGATCTTTGACAAAGGAACAAAAGCAATTCAATGGAGAAAGTATATATTTTTCAACAAATGATGTTGGAACAATTGGACATCTATATTAAAAAATGAAGATAGACATAGACCTTATACCTTTCACAAAAATCAACTCAAAATGAATCACATCCCTAAATATAAAACACAAACTTCTAGAAGAAAGCATAGGAGAACATCTAGGTGACTTTGGATTTGGCAATGAGCTTTTAGATACAAAACCAAAAGCACTATCCATGAAAGAAAAATAAATCTGATACATTAGACTGTATTGAAATTAAAAACTCCTCTGAGAAAGACACTGTTAAGAAAATGAAAGCCGCAGACTGGGAGAAAATATTTGCCAAACATATCTAATAAAGGACTGATGTCCAACACCTATAAAGAACTTTGGGTCATTTTCTTGAGTTTTCAATTTTTTTAAATGGGCAAAAGATCTGAACAGACATTTTACAAAAGATATTCAGATGGTAAATATGCATATGTGAAGATGCTTAATTATATGTCACTAGGGAATTGAAAATTAACAATGAGATACCACTGTATACCTATTAGAATGGCTGAAATTCAAAAACCTAACAATAGAAAATGGTGGCAAGATGCAGAGCAACAGGAACTTTCATTCATTGTTGGTGAGGCTTCAAAATGTTACAGCCACCTTGGAAGTTTGGAAGTTTCTTATAAAGCTAAACATAAATTTATTATTTAATCTAGCAATCACACCTGTAGGTATTTATCCAAGTGAGTAGAAAACTTATATCTACACAAAAACCTACACACAAATATTTATAGCAGAATTATTCATAATCACCCAAACTGGAAGCAACCAAGATGTTCTGCAATAGGTGAATAGATAAACTGGTACATTCATGTAATGGAATATTATTCAGTGATAAAAAGTGATAAGCTATTATGCCATGAAAAGACTTGGAGGAACCTTAAAATGCATATTGCTAAATAGAAGTCAGTCTGAGCAGCTACAGAGGGTATGATTCCATCAGTATAACTGGAAAAGACAAAACTGTAAAGACATTAAAAAGATCAGTGGTTGCCAGAGGATCATGAAGATGAGGGAAAGGATGAATAGGTGAAGCACAGGTGATTTTTAGAGCAGTAAACTATTCTATGTAATACTGTAATGGTGGCTAAATGACATCTTGCATTTGGCAAAACCCATAGTATAAACTGTATGAAGAGTGAATTTTGATGTAAACTGTAGACTAGTCAATAATAATGAATCAATGTTGGTTCATTAATTGTAGCAAATATACCACACCAATGAAAGATCTTAGCAATAGAGGGAACTCTGTGTGTGTGTGTGTGTGTGTGTGAGGGGGTGTATATGGTAACTCTCTGTACTACTTGCTCTTGTTCTAAATGAAAATTTAGAAGGGGAGATAAGCAGATATTAAGGAGATGTTGAGATAATGCATGCGCAAAACTGAAATATTTTACAGGATGTAACAAAGTAATTACAAAATAATTTAAAAGGCAAAAAAACCCAATAGTAAATATAATAAATGGTTGAAGAGTGATAGCTTTTTTTCTGAGATGGGAATGAAACAAAGATGTCTTTCATTGCCAGTTCTGTTTATAATTGTACTAGAGGAGATCATAGCCACTGCAATAAGGCATGAAAAAGAAATAAAAAGCATAATCATTGGGAAGGAAGAAAATTGTCATTCATAGGTGAACTGATTTTGTATGTAGAAAATTATTAGAATGAATAAATGGATTTTAAATGTTACCAGATACAAGGTCAGTATATGAAAATTATATCTCTATACTAGCAACAATTTAAAAGGCTCCATTTTAATAGTAACAACATCAAATAACCAGGAAAAAATATAAAGATGAGCAAGTTGTCTATGTGGAAAACTACAGAAATTACTGTGAGAACTTAAAGAATTCCTAAATAAATAGTGGAACATATTGTGTTTCCAGATTGGAAGACATAACATCATAAAAATCTCAGTTTTTCCCAAACTTTCTATAAATTCAATGCAGTCCCAGTAAAAAGTTCAGAAAGTTTTTTTGTAAAAGTTGAAACTGACTCTAAAACTTAAGTGGCAAGTAAAATGTTCAAGAATACCAAGGTAATCTTGATGAAGAACAAAGCTATAAACAAAGATTTACATTGCCAGACATTGAGACTTATTATAAAGCTTCATAATTAAAACAGGGTCTTACTGGCACAATGGTAGACTAATGGAACAGAATACAAAGTCCAGAAGTATGTTCAACCCCTGTATATCTTTAAAACCAGGGTGTCATTGCAATGCTCACCTCATGAAGGTGAGGTTATCACATTTGAGATAGGAAGCAATTTCCAGGAAAAAATGTTTTGGAGGGATCAGAACTCACTTTGCCCCTCCTTTAGCTATCTCTGTTTCTGTTGCTAGATCCCAAGCTGTGTCATTTAGGTAATTCATTTTATTCATTGGAATATGAGTCAGGAATTGGCTTAGGCTTCAGTTTGGAGTGTCATCCTACCTATCTGTGTAAATTCAGCTACATTCAGTTTAAAAGGCGGGGGAAGAGGGGAAATAATGTAAACACTTTAGGCAATCTACTGTTTCCTTCAGTAACCATAAAATTGGGTGGTAAGCATGAGATGTGAATTTCTGTTCCACCTATTGGTTCCTGCATATGTCTCAGTGTGTGAACATCTTGCTTCACTTAGTATGATTCTAGTTTTTCCTAAGCAGCATGCTCACTAAATGAAAGCTACTTCATCTGATGTTAACAGTTGAAGAAATAGCATTGTCAACCTACATGCGGAAACTAAGGCAAGATTAATATGGAGAGTTTATTTGGGCGAAGGCTGAGGACTGCAGCTCAGGAAACTGTGAAGTGCTCCCAAGATTAAAGGAGAGGATTGAGTTTTTAAAGGAAAAAAAGGGTGAATCAGGAGAGGGGCGATTGATTACAAAGGTTGTTTTTCAGGAATTCTCATTGGTTTACAGATATAACATTGAAAAGTGATTGGCTGTACGTTGTTGAACTATAGGGTATGAGTGTGGTGTCCAGTGTATGGCATTGTTAGGTTAATTTATGGCTATGGCGTCAGTCTGTCTAGAGCCCACATAGCAAGTAGCTTCAAGAGGTGATTACTAGCTGGGAGTGGTGGCACATGCCTGCAATCCCAGATACTTGGGGCAAGAGGATTGCTCTTGAGCCCAGGAATTCGAGTCCAGCCTGGGCAACATAGTGAGAACTCATCTCTAAAAAAAAAAAGTACTTACCTCAAAGGGGAGTGAGATGTGACTGCTGTCACATTTCAGTGCTTCTCTGGGCCTGATAATTTAAAGGGACTTGCATTCCTCAGATACAAAGTTTCAGCACCGTGCCCCCGCCCAACCCTGTTTGTGGAAAAATTGTCTTCCATGAAACTTAGGAAGGTGGAGGTGGGGTGGCGCACACAACAGGAAATGAGTGAAGGGCAGAGCAAGTGAAGCTTCCATGAAACTGGTCCCTAGTGCCAAAAAGGTTGGGGACCGCTGATGTAGTCCAATTCTGAGGGAAGAATGACCATGTTAAACTTTCCAAGGCAATATATGTTTTGGTCATGGGCTTGGGCTCTTGATCCAGACTACCTGGGTTCAAATCCCAGCTCCACGATTACTGTCAACGGGGCCCGGGCAGGTTACTTAACCTCTCTATGCTCGGTGTCTTTATCTGTAAACTGAAGCTAGCAATAGGACACACCTCATAGTGGTGGTGTGACAATTAAATGACTAACATAAACCCTGCCTGGCACATAGTGCATAGTCAACTATTTTTATTATCAGCATTATTACTGAGAGGTGATAGACCATGTGGTTCTCCAAGGTGGTACATTCTTAAGGGATTTTCAAGTGAAATTCAGCTAACTCCTTTGTCACCTGCAGCTTAGACTTTAGAACCCAACTTCCACACAAAATGCATTCTGCTGTACCAGACTAGTTTCTCTCTCTTTGATGCTTGGTTTTTTTTTTTTTCAGGGAGTTGACAATCCATTGTGGCTGGTTGTGGAATGGTCATGTGGCACAGAACACAGATACTGTGGGCAGGAGGGCCTGTGGGTTTGGCAAGATGTATTTCCATAGAGGAAATATAGATGTATAGATACCCTGAAACATGTTTAATATATATGTCTAAGTACACATATTAATATTTTGGCCACCAGCATTTTCCTATATACAAAGATCCTTTAAGTCTTTTAAGGTCATTGCAGCTCTTACTTTCTATCCTTTGCTTTTCACTAGAAAATGACCGCAGCCTATGTTGTAGGGTGGCAGGTATGTAGTCACTAGTCCCATGGTACCGTGTGTGGGTGCGTTATTGTAAGATACAACACTCTGGTGTTTTATGGTTCTCCTATTCTTCCCTGGGCCCGTGGATTTTTAACTCACCACTGATTGTTACCTTTGAAGAATGTTGAGGAACTTTGTAAGTGGCTATTTGCCACCTCACCCATCTTACCCTTCCACGCACACAGGCACATATGCTCATATTTACCTTCCAGGACTACCAGAATTGAGACACTATTCTTGTCCTGACCGCAACCCCACTACCCTTCTTCTCACAGCAAAGTTGCTCTTTGTTTTCAGCTATCACTGCACAGCGCTGAGGCACACACAGCTATTTTCTCACTATCCTGTCATCAGCAATTCCTTTCCTGCCAGAATGTCGGGGCCTCACTAGACCTCTGCCATGCTGGTGGCTACCGCTTCCTCTAAGAGCCATTACTGATGCCAGCCAAGTTTTTGTTTGCTGCTGTCTGCTTTTCTTTTTTCCCCCATCTTTCTCATCTTTCTTGGCTTTTTGTTTAGGAAAAACTGGTCACTTATAGACCTTACCACTAATGAATGCCATCTTTCTGCCAGGTGAACAAACACATCAAACCAAATGGGCTTCATCCCAAAGCTTTTTTTGGCCTTGTTATTTGACTTTCAGGCATCTGAGCCTGTTTGGTGCATCTGCCACCAAGGGAAGGAGTTTGTCCTTTGTATGGGGACATTAGAATTAGGAGGATTTAACTGTTACCAGGCTGGGTGCCTGGGAGATCAGAGAGTTGGTCTTCAAATAGAACTAGTTATGATCTACTTTGCCATATTCATTTCTTAGGACAAGGAAAGTAAAAGTTTAATGACTTCTGTTATAAGAAAATTTGTATAGTGTGTCTACAACACCTGAAAGTTCAGACATTTAATATTTCACAATAGTTTTTTAAAATTATAGTACACTTGTGTACTGCAAATTGTGGAATTATGATAAAACTTACATATCCAGGTGGTGCGTTAGATCTTCTCAGTTATAATTATCCTAAAATGTTAACACCATCTCTCTTTTGTGTTTTTTCTTTTTCTTCATAGAATATTTTCCTTCTTGGATATTGTAACTTTGTGCCGATGTGCACAGATTTCCAAGGTATAGTATTCACCAGATTTTTAATCATTAAATGTCAAGTTTTGTTAGAATGAGGATGAGTTTTAGTTCAAATAAACCATAAAATTAAAATCTAATTATATTTTAATATAACCCAAATGTCATAATTCTACATTTGATTGTTGATATACATCAAAAATAAAAGCTTGGCGATACATACAAAGGTTGAATCAAGACTTTCTTCAATGGTCTCAATAAGTGTATCTCTTTCACCTCCCCATTCCTCTTCCTTTACCTCCTGCCTCCCAGGCTTGGAACATCTTAGCCCTGGATGGAAGCAACTGGCAAAGAATAGATCTTTTTAACTTTCAAACAGATGTAGAGGTAAGTTAGCTTTGATTTAGACAGACAACTTTAAGCGATAAATAACTGTTCCCCCTTTCCTGCCTTCTTTTTTGTTGCATTTAGATTTAATAGTCAAGTGGAACAGAGAAAAGAAAACTGGAAGATATTTGTATATGTTAATACCAAAATTCTGCTTGTATTTTACTTTTGCTGTGTATCAGTAACTGATTACTTTTCCCTCTTGTTTGTGTTTGTAGTCTGAGTTTTACCACTTGGCTTTTTAAATCCTTACACCTGCATCATTAATACCTGGTTCAGTGCTTTAACCTTAGGAAACTTGACAAATATTTATTGATACAAAAGATCCACTGAGAATCCTATTCAGTATCAAGAATGGTGAAATGGCATAAAGCATAGGTGTAGGAGTGAGGCTGGAGATCTGATATGTCACCCCAGCTCAACCACTTAGACCATATAATCTCTCAGTGCTTCCATTTTATTACCTTTAAAATAGATAATCTTTAAAGGCTTTTATAATTCCAAGAATCTGGTGTATTTATCTGTAAATATGTAAATGTCTCCATTTAAATATGGTAAACCTGAGCAAATGAAGAAAGTTTATTTTATAATAGCTTTATATTCAATACCAAATTTTAACCAAAAAGAGAGGGAGCAGCAGGGTAATAAAGGGCATTGCACATAGTAATTGTCCAGAGCGCTAGTGTGAGGCTCTTGAGATTCTGAAGTTCGTTATCTACCCAATATTAGTAGAGTAGATAATAAACCTTATTCATTTCCATTTTAGCCAACTCAGTTACAGTAGTGGGATTGCATTTTAATTCAGTTATGTAGTGTGTTCCCCAAGTGTTTTTACTAAGGTGTATGTTTTATGTCTTTTTTTTAACAGATAAGGAAATGAATATATGTAACAAGAAGATGGGTCCAAGCTCACTACTTAACCTGGTGTTAGCTAGTCAAACTAATGGTCAGTTGTGGAGGCAAATCATGCAACTTTTTGGAAAGCACGTTAAGAACTTTTAAATTCAGATATTAAGAAAATACTAGTATTTCAAGTAAATATCACTACCTTGTACATTATTTGGTTAAGGAATTTTAGCTGACTGCTGATGTTCAGCTAATGGCTATATGTACATAGGGCAGAAAGACTTAGGAGTATATCCACTAAAAGGAGAGACTAATTGGTGGTTCACCAGTCGTGTAAAGAATTACATGTGAATACCTGAAATTGCTGGCACCAGAGTTTCAATCTAGTTTCATACTGGTTAGTTTCCCTTTTGGGCTAGCACCTTGAGTCTAGGTTGGGTTATAAACCAAGTCTTGGGGCCTCCCACAGCCTTTAAACAGGATCCTTTGGAAGCATTCCATGGATAAACAGATGGTGTTAAAGACATGGCCTTTGGGAAGGAAATGTTGATTTATGGATACACTGATAGAAGAGAGAAGATGTCAAGGATAAGGACTAACACACTTAGAGTATTTACTGTGGGCCAGACACTATTCTAAGCACTTTGCATATATATTAGTACACTTAATTATCTCAAAAACACCATATTACAGAAACGGTTGAGAAACTTACCCAAGGACACTCACCTACAAAGAGGAGAGTGTAGGTACCTTGAATGGTGTGGGTTGCACAATTGGTGTGATTCAAAGAAAACAAAAAGGCAGAATAAAGCATCTAGGTGGCCAGTGCCCCTGGTGCCTTTCCTTCAACGTCACTCTTTCCTGAATATGTGTGGTTTCCCTGAGGTTTTGCCATATTCCATGCCTTTAAAAGTTGGACATTTTGTTGTGTCTTCAAGGTTATAAAATATTGTGCTAGGCCAAAAATGAGAAATAACCAAGTAGAGTTAATCTAAAAGTCATAATTCCAAAGGTCTTTTAAGCCCATATTGGGGCTTAATTTTCACTAAAGCCCTTCATTCTAAAATGTATACCTATAACATATTGTCTGATAGATAAGATACAGAGTCATTGGCTTGAATATTGTATTTGGAATGGCTTTGCTCCTTTTTTCCCTCTTAGTTGGAAATAGTGGAGCAGAAAGTTGTCTATGTAATTTTTTTATTCTTTCTTTGAAGAACTTCTCCAAAGAAAGGAAGAGTAGAAAGTTTATATAAATGTTACTGACTTGAAATGGAGAAAAATACATCAGATGCTACATTTGTAGACGTTGATATCGAGGGGGTTTTTTGCTCTTTATTAGGTACTTAAATACTTATCTTAGATTTCCAAGTCATAATCTTTTTTCCCCTGGTGACAATGATTTATTTTATAGTTGTCTGGAATTTTGCTTTAAAAAATAATTATTAGCTTAGGTAGTCTCAAAGCATAAATAAATGCTAGTGGTATCAAAGTTTGGATTTTCACCTTATTTTTTTTTTTTTTTTT
>VBSM01000813.1:3128121-3145690 GCA_008086735.1 Cheirogaleus medius | reverse complement strand
GGCCTCCCAGAGTGCTAGGATTACAGGCGTGAGCCACCGCGCCCAGCCTAAATCTACTCTCTTGCTATTTTCTATTTGTCAACATACATTCTTTCTTCCCCTTTTCCTCTTTTTCTGTTGTCTTTTGGGTTAATTGAGTATTTTTATGATTTCATTTTATATCCTTTTAGCTTAGTGACTATAACTCTTCATTTTATAATTTTAGTGGTTGCTTTAGAGTTTATAGTGTACACCTTTAACTTACTACAGTCTAACTTAAAATCATATTATATATTACTTTCATTTCTTCTCACACAGACTTTATGATATTATGCTATTGTTGTCTTATATTTTAATTCTACTTACACTAGATTGTTAGTATTTTTAACAGTCAGTTGTTCTCAAGAGATTGAAATAACTAAAATATTGTGTATACCCAAGTAGTTGCCATGTCCAGTATTCTTTATTCCTTTTTATAGACACATTATTTTCATCTGGCATCATTTTTCTTTTGCCTGAAGAACTTTCTTGAACATTTCCTCTGCTGCAGATCTGATTAATTCTTTTTCTCTGTCAATCACTGGTTTTGATCAATTTGGTCATGATATGCCTTGGTGTGTTTTTCTTCATATTTCTTACGCTTGAGGTTCTTTGAGTTCCTTGCATCTGTGGGTCTATAGTTTTCATAAAGTTTGGAAAAATTTTGGCTATTATGAAGATATTTTTCCCTCTTCTCTCTGTTTCCTCTTCTTTAGGGATTTCAATCCCATGTGTATCAAATTGCTTGAAGTTGTCCCACAGTTCATTCATGATCTGTTCTTTTTATCTTTTTTTCTCTGTGTTTCATCTTAAAATAGTTTCTTTTTTCTCTTTATTTTTTCCTCTTTTTTTTTTTTTTGAGATAGTTCTTATTATGTTGCCCAAGCCGGACTGCAGTAGCTATTCAAAGGCGTGATCGTAGAGCGCTGCATCCTTGAACTCCTGGGCTCAAGTGATCCTCCTGTTTCAGCCTCTCAAGTAGCTGGAACTATAGGCATGTGTCACCATGCCTAGCCCCATTTTGGACAGTTTCTGTTGCTGTGTCTTCTCAAGTTCACTAATCTTTTCTTCTGCCATATCTAATCTGCTGTTAATCCCATCCAGTAAATTTTCATCTCTGCCATTGTGGTTTTCATATCTAACAGTTTAATTTGGGTCTTTTTTTATATTGTTCATATCTCTGCATAACATGTTTTATCTTTAGCTTCATAGAAGTGAATTCTATGTAGTATAATTATAACAACATTTAATGTCTTTGCTATTTCTGCTATCTGTGTCAGTTTTTGGTAGGTTTTGATAGATTGAATTTTCTCCTCATTATAGAAATACTTTCCTCCTCCTTTGAAAACATGGTAATTTTTTGTTCAATGCCAGATATTGTGAATTTTACTTTGTTGGATGCTGATATTTTTTGTATTCCCACAAATACTTTTGAGTCTTATTCTGGGACACAGTCAAGTTACTTGGAAATAGTTCCTTTCAGGTCTTGTTTTTAAAATTCATTAGGTTGGACCAAAGTAGTGTTTAGTCTAGGACTAATTGTACTCCACTTGTAAAGCAAGACCATTCTCAATACTCTGCCCAATGCCCCAAGAATTTTGACAGTTTTCATTCTTGACTGGTGGAAATTGGCACTATTCCCCACCCTGGGTGAGCTCTGGCTCTTGTTCCCTCTAATACTTTTTGTTGATTCCTTCCCCCGCTTCGGGTAGTTTCATCACACACAGTATACTCTCATACAATACACAAATTCTCGAGTGACACCCTCTGAAGATCTCTAGAGTTCTCTTTGTGGAGTTCTGTCACTCCAGTACTCTTTTTTTCCGATAACTCTAGCTGCCTTGGTCTTTCTAGACTTTTAGCTCCATATCCTCATATCAGAGAGTCCATCAGACTCCAGCTTGCTTCCCTCTCCCTGTACTAGGGCAGATCAAAAGGAGCAGATATGGGGGAGGCTAGGTTTTGGAGGCTTTTGGGTATTGCATGGAAGTACTCAAAAGTCCTGACTCAGTACTATAAGATAGGTTGAAGCTGTATTCCAGGAAGATGCAGATGACCTGAGCTAGTCCTTGCTGAATATGTTAAGCAGTGAGTGGTGGCGATTAGGAGATTTTAATTTTTTGCCTCTGGCCTTGCAACCAACCCACAGATGATTGAGGAAGTTGTCCTTCATGACTCTGTGTCCTCACCAGTAAATGGATTGGTTTTAATACTGATCAACTACTGACCCCTATCTACAGCCAAAGGTGGTTTCTCCAGAAAGACTCTAGGGTAACCAAGTGACAGCATGACACAATACAAGAAACATTCACCACATGGCTTCAAGCTGATTTTTCTATAGAGAGGAAGAAACAGAGCCACACCTCCATTCTCAGATGACTCATCAAGGTGTGGCTGAAGGAGAACTGATAGGTCCAGGGCTTTGCTTCTTAAAGTGTGGTCCCCAGACTAGCAGCACTGGCATCACCGGGCAGTGTCTTAGAACTGCACACTGTCACGCCCCAGCCTCAGAATCTGCACTGTGACAAGAGCCCTAGCTGATTTGTGTACATTAATTGAAGTTTGAGGGGCACTATTCTAAGTGTGAATAGTTAGATGTGCCCTCTAGTGGCTGCCCAGCAGTTTGCAGGGAATTTTACAATGTTTTCTCATTTTAGGACCTTTGCACAGAACTGCCG
Organism: Cheirogaleus medius; assembly: GCA_008086735.1. Lineage (NCBI taxonomy): Eukaryota > Metazoa > Chordata > Mammalia > Primates > Cheirogaleidae > Cheirogaleus > Cheirogaleus medius. Next base: position 3,142,994 of record VBSM01000813.1, on the reverse strand, counting down.
AAACATTGAACATTTAAACCTCAATGGGTGCACAAAAATCACTGACAGGTAAGTAATGAGGATTAATAAGTGACTAAGTGGCCGTAGGGAGAGTGAGGGGAGAGAAACGTGGTTCAAAATATCTTTAGTGCGCCTGCTCTTTTGCAGCACGTGTTATAGCCTTAGCAGATTCTGTTCCAAGCTGAAACATCTGGATTTGACCTCCTGTGTGTCAATTACAAACAGCTCCTTAAAGGGGATCAGGTAAGAGTGTCTGCTGTTTATGGTCAAGGGAAATGCCCAAAGCTATGAACGTTCTGGTGTATCAGAAGCCTTCCTAATGGTCACATCGGAGCAAGAGATAAGTGACGTAGGTAGGTCCCAGGTCAATTCCCCTCTGAGTTGCTTGTGATATACTAAACTCACAGTTGGTAATTAACTCTCTACAGGACAGACTGCACATAGGTGTTTTTCTTTCTTGTTCTTTTAGTGAGGGCTGCCGAAACCTTGAGTACCTGAACCTCTCTTGGTGCGATCAGATCACTAAGGATGGCATCGAGGCTCTGGTGCGAGGTTGTCGAGGCCTGAAAGCCCTGCTCCTCAGGGGCTGTACACAGGTACCAAAGGGTCGATGCAGCTGTTAACCCTATGTGTCAGGTGTGGGCATTCGTCTGAGAACTTGTTGTTGCATTTTTCATGGTGCCCCACTTCCCTTACCTGGATTCCATCCCTCTCTTATTTTCTCTGTCCACTCAGTTAGAAGATGAAGCTCTGAAACACATTCAGAATTACTGCCATGAGCTGATGAGCCTCAACTTACAGTCCTGCTCGGTAAGTAGCGTGCCTTTCCCGAGCGCCGTCCTGCTCTGTGTTCTCTCCCAGAGGGATCTGCTGTGGGCCTCAGGTGGCTGAGATGACTGGCAAATGGCCATGTTACCATACCCTGATTTTTCAACCTATGTCCTTATGTGACCTATCAATTTGTCACAAGACAAAAGAATACGAACAACAACAAAAAGACATCATACTCAGTACAGAGCCACTGACATCTCCCCTAAAAACAATGTAGATCAGTTCTTGATTCTTTTGAATAGAGTACTGGGGGAAGCTGTCAGGAATGCTGTGAACTAGTCACTAACTAGTTATGAGAACAATTCACTGTAAGGTCTCAATGTCTTTTTTTTATTTATTATAAATTGGGGATGATGACACCTCACGTTGTCTCAGTGGATAAAATGAAATAACAGATGTGAAAATGCTTTGAAAAATAAGCACATATACCAGAGCAAGGTGGCATTTTCATCAGGGCATTAGCTTATTAAAAGCTATCGGTCCTTCCTCACTGCCTTTGTAAAGACTGATAATTGAAGAGGGCGCTTATGCTTGCTGCATCTGACTTGGGTTTCTCAAGGGGACATAGATTTTGAGAAAGGTAAGAGAAAGCCCTTGCATTTGGGTTTTAATAAATGAATCATAAATCTTTAGGGTATCTGGTGGTGGGAGAAAAAACAGAAACTATCTTCTGGATGAATCTTGACTTTATGGACCTGGACTATCCAAAAGTAGGACTTTGACTTAGATGTAGGCTAGCACTGGCACATGGCTTAAAGTACAATATAGATGTGTGTGTTTATTTCTGTGCGAATTAGTACACTTAAGTGAACATATTATTTTGAATCTTTATGGCTAAATACCTAGAATTCTAAGGCATTTATCGATAATTTAGTGATTTACTTAATTTTCTTAATCTCCAAAACATTTGATGAAATATTATATATTTGATTTATATAGTGAATATCTAAAGCATTAATCTGCAGGAATTCAACCAAATGTTAATATGTCACTTAACTAGGCAAATCTCATGAGCTCTTTATTTAATCTGATTTTTTTTATCATGAGTTTATGAATTTTATGAAAAAAAACAAAAAACAAATCTATGTCAGTTTTGATGACTCTAGGTGGATGGAATTTTAAACTTTTACTCTCCATTCCTAATGTTAGACTATTTTAAAGCTGTACAGAGATAACAGAAGTACATACCTGCCCTCTGCTTCTCCTTATTTTATAAGAAGTTACTAGGATAAAATGCTAGTAACCAGCAACCAAAGCTAATTAACAGTAGATCCCACTTTTCTGCTGCTCCTGTGTCGGTATTGCCGGTGCCCTCTGATCTTTCCTTCTGTACGCTTTCCCCAGCGCATCACAGACGAAGGCGTGGTGCAGATATGCAGGGGCTGCCACCGGCTGCAGGCCCTCTGCCTTTCAGGTTGCAGCAACCTCACAGATGCCTCTCTCACAGCGCTGGGTTTGAACTGCCCGAGACTGCAGTGAGTACACCATGCAGCTCAGAGCTTGGCGGGCTGACCCAGAGGGCTTCCCGCAGAAGGGGAAAGGCTGCCAGCAGGTAGAATGGGTGGTGGTAGAGGCCGTAGTTGTGGTGTTGTCGGCTTTTGTTGGGCTGGGACAGTGTATAAATCCAGTTCATTGATGGGTATACCGGGAAAGTATAAAATGTCTACCACCAGTGAATCCAAGCCTTCATTTCTTAATGAAGGTCACACATTTGCCCACCTAATTTGCCTCGTCCTGTTGTTGCTCTGAGCATCAGAGTGATGTGATGGTGAGCAGAGGGACACCTTTGCATCCAGATGTCACAAGGTTCTCCTCTAGACCTGCTGTGAAATGGACAGGGGAATGCGAATGGGGGGAATCACAGTTGCCTTCTTATTTATCATCTTCCCCAGTAGGAGAAAAGGTTTTGTTTTGTTTTAACATGTAATAGTTTATATTCTGATTCTCAAGGTAATACATGATCATTACCAGCTGTGAACATTAAAATTTTAATAATAGTAACAATATTAACTAATCATAGCTAACATCAGTGGAGCTCACACGTGTTCCTGACTCCTTTTATAAACATTATGTCATTTTATCCCACCACATCTGTGAGGTAGGTACTACTATTCTCACCTGTTTTGCAGAGAAGAAACTGAGACTCAGAGAAAATCACATAATTTATCCTGGGTCACATGATGAGTAAGAAGTAAAACTAGTTTTTTATTTTTTAGAGACAGAATCTCACTCTGCTGCCCCGGCTAGAGTGCTGTGACGTCAGCCTAGCTCACAGCAACCTCAAACTCCTGGGCTCGAGCGATCCTCCTGCCTCGGCCTCCCGAGTAGCTGGGCCTACAGGCATGCACACTATACCTGGCTAATTTTTTTCTATATATTTTCAGTTGTCCAGCTAATTTCTTTCTATTTTTAGTAGCAATGGGGTCTCGCTCTTGCTCAGGCTGGTCTCAAACTCCTGAGCTCAAACAATACTCCCGCCTCGGCCTCCCAGAGTGCTAGGATTATACGTGAGCCACCATGCCTGGCCCTGTAAAACTAGAGTTTGAACTTACAGAGTTTGACTTCAGAAACAGCAGCCTTAACTAAGCCCTATATCAGAGGCAGAGAAAAGATACTTTTTTTTTTCTTTTGATACAGAGTCTTGCTCTTTCACCCCAGCTAGAATGCAGTGGCATCATCATAGCTCACTACAACCTCAAACTCCTGGGCTCAAGTGATCCTCCTGCCTCTGCCTCCTGAGTAGCTGGGACTATAGGCACATGCCACCACAGCTGGCTGATTTTTCTATTTTTTGTAGAGACGGGGTCATGTTCTTGCTCAGGTTGGTCTCGAACTCCTGAGCTCAAGTGATGCTCCCGCCAGCCTCCCAGAGTACTAGGATTACAGGGGTGAGCCACTGTGCCTGACCAAGATACAATGTTTTTTTATTCTTTACTTACCAATGAAACTGATCCATTTCCTGTGCTTACACTAGTTACACATCTTATAAGAATTATCTATTTCTATCTTTTGCCTGTTTTTCTTACTGTTGTGTTAGAGAAGATTCTAGGTAATTTTGAATTTTCTGCTTAGTAGAGGGAATTTGGGTGATTAAAACTGGTTAGAAGGGAGGTGTAAGGGATTGTTTAACTTAAAAATGTTATTCATGCATCCATCCCTGGTAAGCATAGGTGATTGAGAATTAACTTATGTTTTTCGTTGCCTAGAATTTTTTAAATTTCCTTTAGGGTAACTAGGAATTTCAATAAAGGCAGTATATCTCGAGATGATTCTGTTGAGTAAAAGTTCATTTTAATTATATTTAAAAGGTCACCAAATATTAGAATAATATTTAAAAACAACAACAATATGCTACTATGGTTGGAAGATTATGGATTTACTCTCCAAGTTTGGTATGGAACTAGGGACTTTGGGCAGGTGACATTCCTTCCTAAGCTTCATTCTCTTCATCTGTCCAGTAGGGACAGTATTTGTATTTACAAACACTAGGGCTGTACCAGAGGCAAAAGTACATCAGAGAGCAGAATAAAAAGAGTGTGCATCATAAAGTATGTGTTTCTATTATTAACTAGTTGGTACTTTTTTTTCCCTGCACACCCCCTCCCCAGAATTTTGGAGGCTGCACGATGCTCCCATTTGACTGATGCAGGCTTTACACTTTTAGCTCGGGTAAGACAGAGATTTTTTTTAAAAAGAATCTAAGGTTTATAATTCACCTCCTGAATTCAAAGTGATTTGGAGTGGTTTTGGGGTGTGTAAAAAACTACCTTTGGAAAAGACAGGCATAAAGTAGAACAGAATCCTCAGAGTATATTTTGCAGTTTTCCCAGGTACCCAGAAATCCAGGGAGGTCCTCTAGAGGGTTCTGTTAAGGGTTCACTTTCACTGGGTCAGGTGGGACCACCCTAAGAGGCGCCTCCTCCTGGCAGGAGATGCCCTTCCTCACATGGACCCAAACTTGGCCTCTTAGCAGCTTCTCCTAACTAGGCTGTGCTCCACCCTTTGCTCCGTCTTCTCCATTTCCCTGCAGACGCTGACCACTGTGGGGCCTTTCTGGACCTGCTGCCAGGAACCCATGTCCTTCTGGGGGTACTGACATCTCCCCTCGCCCGGTGTGGCACAGTGCCCCATCCCGTCGCCCCCCCGCCCCCCCAGCGCCTATCCGATGGCTAGAATTGATCTGCTGATGTCTGCGAGCCACTGGGAATGTGTAGGCAGCTCTCATTCTAGGTTGAGAGGAGGAAATGCAGCCCATGGCAGCCCTATTCCCATTTCCAACGTAGGGCAGCTGCTCAGAATGCTGGTTGACTGGGTCACTAGAAACAGGGCATGCTCCTTAATGGAAGAGAGCAAGGACGCTGGGCCCAGTACTAAAAGGGACAGGGTAAGCCACCAGTGTTGCCTTACCCACTGACTCACATGGTGGGTGTGTCTTGTGGTCTCTTCAGAATTGCCATGACCTGGAGAAGATGGATCTTGAAGAATGCATCCTGGTGAGTGGATACCTGACAGCCCTGCTGGTCTGCCCCTCAGTCACTGCTGGGCAGCTCGACACAGCCAGAGACATGACCTGGCTGGCATCCCGCCCCTCCTTGCCCAGCCTAGGTGGCAGGGCTTGGGAACCCGTGAAGGCCATGGCGGTGGATGTGTAAACTTTTGGCTGTTCTCAGTCATCAGACAAAACTATAGCAGACAACTTCAGAATAGCTCCATCTTTTGCCAAACTTTGGGTAGGGGGGGAAGACTCCTTTGAGGGAGAAATAAGTTTGCATGTCCAGTAGTTGGGGTGGCTCCAGAGAGGAGAGTCCTGGGGAACCCTCTTTGTCCATTGCCCCCAGGTCTCCCCAGGGTACCAGAGGAGAGACCCAAGGACAGTTTTGTATCTCTAGGAGCAAGTAGGCTTGAGGGTGCTGGTGAAGAGAGGAGCTCCCAGCCCAAGGGTGCTTGAGATGAGTTTGTAATTCTCTTTTACACCTTTTGATTCTCATGTTCAGGAGAAGCCAGGATTAGGTATTAAGTTCTGGTGTAGAAGCCACACTGACACAGCGTGTTTCTCTCCAGATAACCGACAGCACACTCATCCAGCTCTCCATTCACTGTCCTAAACTGCAAGCCTTGGTGAGTCTGAGTCTTTTGTGACATTATTCACCTTTTAGGGATGAGAGAACCCTCCCTCACCACAGGAATCTGTTTGGGTGCCCTTTCTCTAAAGGTATCATCATTCTTGGTTCCAAAGTTCTGTTAGTTGGGCTAACTTGGGAGGCAGGGTATCTGAATCTTAACTACTTTCATTTTACTGTGAACCTAACAGGGACCCATGTCCTTATCACTTCATTCAAGTTCACGTTCATCTTGTCAGATGGAGTGAAAGTTATTAGCGTGTTAAAATGTTACAATCTAAAACAGAAGATTGAGGCCATCCTATGTTATATGTACATTTCATATCTGCTCGTATATGGGGGAAAGGAATGAGATTATATTGAAAGATCAACAATGAGCAGTGAAAAGCGTCAATGTCACTCTTATCCATGCAGACATCTCATGCACATTTCACATCCAGCTGTTCATCTGGGAGCCCGGAGCAGGGAAGGGGTCACCGGCCATTGAGCCAGCCCATGTATGGGAATCTGTGCCATGCCCGCTAGGTAACAGCCCTGCAATGTGGACACTGTTAATGGCACCATTTTATCAGTGAAGAAATGGTGGCTCAAAGTGGTTAAGGGACTTGCTCAAAGTTACACAGCTTCTCAGAGGCTCCAGATCTCTTGGCCTCCACTGTGTCTGGTCACCCCCTGCGCTGAGATGATGCAACAGACTGTCCTTCAGCCAGCTTTCCCGTCTTCCTTGAAACTTGCTTTGTCCTTGGGGGCTAGAATTCTGTAACATCATTAAAACCCCATTTGGCCTTGAATTACTCACAGTTTTTCCTTATTTTCACATTCCCTCTGGGCACTTTTTCCCTCAGGCACAAGTGTGGCTGGGCTCTGTCCTCTGGGACTTTTTGAAAGAATTTTGGGTCAGATTTTAGAGATCAGTCAGGAACCTAGTAGCATCTAAATTCTCTGAGTAAATTGTTCCTCTCTACGTATTGCAGATAATTCTGTAGTTCTAATGTCTTTACCCCCAAATTGGTTCAGATCCAGTTTTATAACTGACAGAACCTGTAACCCACACGTGCCTTCTCCTTTTATCCTCCCTACCTGTTCGTCTCCTGAGACCTCTGTCTTCTCAGAGATGTGGGGAAAGTTTGGAGCCCTGTGCTCTATTTCTGGCCTTAACCTCCTACCTCTTTGCTGCCCAGAGGCTATCTCTGTCCCATCTCAAGACACCCTAGGCTGGGACTCCCATCCTTTCATCAGTTTCTACAAGAAATCTCCTCACAACAAGCACTCAGGGGCCCAAGGAGGCCTTCCACCAGCTCCCTAACTCCTGCCCTACCTCCTGCCGCCTCGGGGATGCAGGACCCCAGCAACGGTCAGGGAATGTCTTCCAAATAGAGTGTTCTCCCCAGCAGGGTTTCTGGTGACTGAAAATCCTGTCCTTTCTGTCTCCTGTATTCATATAAGTTTCTTCCAGAAAGGGAACTTACAGTAAAACCAGAAGTCTCAAGTAAGAGCTCAAAATAAAAAACCTGAAGAAGAATTAGCAGAAAAGTAGGGAAACAGTTGCAGTTGAAATCCTAACTCAACTGTGAGATTCTAGTAGCCAAGACAGAAGCGGGGAATGCCATGGAGCACATCTGTTTCATACTCATCTAATTCACTGTCTAAACACTTCTTGAGGACCACCAAATGCCAGGCACTCTTCTAGGCACTTGAAGATAAGAAGATAATTCATCAGGAGAGACCAACTTTATTCTGACTCTGGAATTCCGGAGGAGTACGTGTTCTGGGCACAGAGCGCATGGCCTGTTTGGATAATGGACAGTGATAGCAGCACTTCTGTCACCCCTCAAGCAAAGCTGAGGGCGAATTAAAGTGTGTTTCTGCCGCAGTGGGCCCCACAGTGCAGATGTACAGTGGCTCACGGTCTGATTTGGGATTGAGCTCAGGAGTTCCAGACCAGCTGGAGCAAGAGCAAAACCCTGTCTCTACTAAAAATAGAAAAGTTAACCCGGCATGGTGGTGCACACCTGCAGTCCAAGCTACTCGGGAGACTGAGGCAGAAGGATCTCCTGAGCCCAGGAGTTTGAGGTTTTAGTGAGCTATGGTGATGCCACGGCACTCTAGCCTGGACAACAGAACAGCACCATCCTTCTACCACTCGTACAGTGTTAGAAGTGGCCTGCTAAAACATGATTATGATTTGAATAAGACCTAGAGTCTCATGATACTCAAAATATCCAGAATACAATAGAAAATCATTCATCATACCAAGAACAAGAAAAATCTGAACTTGCATGAGAAAAGACAATCAATAGATACCAACACCTAGGTGATATAAATGTTAGAATTATCTGACAAGAATTTTAAAGCAGGCATCAAAAATACTTCAACTAGCAAAAACAAATGAAAATTTAGTGTCGGCGAAAAAATAGAAGATATAAAGAACCAAATGGAAATTTAAAAACTAAAAATATAATAGAAATTTACTCCATGGATGGCCTCAAAGCAAAATGGAGAGGACAAAGGAAAGAGTCCATGAACTTGAATGTGTAATAGAAATTTCCCAATCTGAGCAATAGGAAATAGACTGAAGGAAAAAAATAAAAATAAGAAACAGGAGCAGTGCCATAGGGACTTGTGGAACTACAACAAAAGATGTAACATTTATATTATCCGAATCCCAGAAGGAGAAGAGAAAGAGGTGGGGCTGACATAATGGCTGAAAGTCTCCCAAATTAGGCAAAAGACATAAACCTACAGACTAAAGAAGCTGATCCAACCCCAAATAGGAAAATCCCAAAGAAATTCACACCAAGATACATAATAATCAAAATTCTAAAAACTAAAGCTAAGGAAAAACTTCGTAAAAGCAATGAGAGAGAAACACCTATGTAGAAGGGAAAAGCAATTCAAATAACAGCAAATTTCTCATCAGAACCATGGAGATCAGAAGGAAGTGGCACAACTTTTTTTAAGTGCTTTCAATTCTGCTTTCTATCCCAGTGAAGGGATATTTGCACACCTGTGTTCGTAGCAGCATTATGCACAATAGCTAAGAGGTAGAAACAACCCAGATGGCTATGATTGGATGAATAGCTAAAATGTGGTATATGCATACATATGGAATACCATTCAGACTTAAAAAGGAAGAAAATTCTGACCCATGCTTCAGCATGGATGAGCATTGAGGACAGACATTATGCTAGGTGAAATAAGCCAGTCACAAGAAGAAGACAAATACTGTCTTTTTCTCATGTTTCTACTTATATGAGGCATCTACTCAAATTCATAGAAACAAAGTAGAATGGCAACTGGAGGGGATGGGGAAGGGGAAATGGAGAGTTGTTTAATGGGTACAGAGTTTCAGTTTTGCAAGATGAAAAAGTTCTGGAGATCCATTGCACAATAATATGAATATACCGGCCGGGCGTGGTTGCTCATGCCTTTAATCCTAGTACTCTGGGAGGCCGAGGGGGGAGGATCGAGGATCATTTGAGCTCAGGAGTTCGAGACCAGCCTGAGCAAGAGCAAGATCTTGTCTCTACTAAAAATAAAAAGAAATTAATTGGCCAACTAAAAATATATAGAAAAAATTAGCCGGGCATGGTGGCGCATGCCTGTAGTCCCAGCTACTCGGGAGGCTGAGGCAGGAGGATCGCTTGAGCCCAGGAGTTTGAGGTTGCTGTGAGCTAGGCTGATGCCACAGCACTCTAGCCCGGGCAACAGAGTGACACTCTGTCCCCCTCCCCCCAAAAATGAATATACCTAATACTGAAGTGTACTGAATGTATACCTAATACTGAAGTGTACACTTTAAAATGGTAAAGATGGCAGCAACAGAAAGGTAACAGGAAAATTTCTGAGCACTTGGAAACTAAACAATACACTTCTAAATAATCCATGGGTCGAAGAGGAAGTCTCAAGGGAAACTTTTTAAAACAATAGGTTTTGGTTTTTGTTTCGTTTTGTTTTTTTAGGAGCAGGGTCTTGCTCTGTCACCCAGGGTAGAGTGCAGTGGCACAGTCATAACTCACTCCAGCCTTGAACTGGGCTCAAGCGATCCTACCACCTCAGCCTCCCAAAGTGCTGGGATTACAGGCAGAAGCCACCGTGCCCAGCCAAAAATAGGCTTAATTGGATGAAAATACTAAAATTTGTGGGATATAGCTAAAGCAGTGCTGAGAGGGAGACTAAATGCTTACATTAAAAAAGAAGTAGAGTCTTAATGATCTAAGCTCCCACCCCCAAGATACCAAAAAAAGAAGAGCAAAATAAACCCAAAACAAGAAGGAAGGATATATTAAAGATAATAGAAGTCAATGAAATTGAAGAGAGAAGAACAATAGAGGGAAATCAATTAAACAAAAAGATGGTTCTTTGGAAACAGATCTCTAGAGAAGACATAAACTGCCAATATCAGGAATGAAACAAGATATTGCCAGACTTGTAAGATATCAAAAAGAAAATATGAGACTACTGGGAAAAACTCTCCATAAATAAATTTGACAACATAAATGAAATGGACAATCCAACACAACTCATTCAATATAAAGGAGATAATTTGAATAATCCTATAATTGCTAAAGAAATTGACTTTATAACTTTAAGACTCCCAAAAAAGAAATATCCAGATCCAGATGGTTTCATTGGACAATTCTACCGAAAATCTGAGGAATTAACACCATTCTATACAAATCTCTTTTAGAAAATAGATTAGAAAACATTTTATAACTCATTTATTTTTGAGGCCAGTAATACCAATATCAAAAAGAAAAATCGTACCAAAAAATCAAAACTACACACTTACATCCCTCATAAATATAGAAGTAAATGTCCTTAACAAAATATTAGCAAGTAGAACTCAGCAATATTTAAAAATAATTATACCATCATGACCAAGGAGGGTTTATTCCGGAGACATAAATTTAGTTTAATATTTGAAAATTGGTGTAATTCCCCAAGCTAACAAGCTAAAGAAGAAAAATTACATGATCCTATAAAAAAATTTTTTTTTGAGACAGGGTTTTGCTGTCGCCCAGGCTGGAGCGCAGTGGTGCGGCCATAGCTCACTGTAGCCTCCTCGGCCTCCCAAAGTGCTGGCACTACAGGCGCACACCACCATGCCTCACCTATGATCGTGTCAGTTAATTCAGAAAGAAAATTTGACAAAATTCAAAGTTCTAAGTACCAAGAATACAAGAGAAAAATCTGACTCTCATTTTAAATCCCCCAGTCACCACGATCCCTCCGTAGGGGTAACAACTATGGCTAACATCTCCGTTCCTAGAGAAATTTCTGTGTGCAGTGAGAGGTGATTCTGTCTCTGTCCCTCTCCCCGCCTGCCTTCTCGCACACACACACACACACCACATCCACAGAAGCAGGTGACACCCGCTAGTGGCAGTTTAATGCAGTTCCAGGTCCTGCCTTGCATCACCTGCCCCAGCGCCCAGCCCCGACTCAGGAATGCAGTGGTACAAGCTGTGCACTTCCAGAATGCAGCACCCCGATCTGTCATGCCTAGCAAGGGTAGACATGTTTTTCTTCAGTCTTCCTTCTTCCTAACACACCTCCCATAAACAGAAATAAAAACAGCCTTACCTCTCTGCCATCTGCCAGGGATGAGTGACAGTGCCCAGCAGGGGGAAAGGCTTTAAGGCCAGCCTGAGCCAGATGTAATCGGCAAGTCTCAACTTCTTTGAGCCACAACGTCCTCATCTGTTAAATGGGAATAATAATACCTACGCTGCAGGGTTGTTCAGAACAGTGAGATATATTAATAATGTATACATAGTGGTGGCCTAAAGCAGACAGCACTGATTAATGGCTACTTTGTTAGTGTAACATAAAAGGCTTTGTGAAGCACATTGGTGGTACTCCACTATCTTCCCAGAATCCCCCAATAATATCTTTTTCTCTCTTTTGAGATAGAGTCTCACTCTGTCACCCAGGCTAGAGGGCCATGGCGTCAGCCTAGCTTACAGCAACCTCAAACTCCTGGGCTCAAGCAATCCTCCTGCCTCAGCCTCCCGAGTAGCTGGGACTACAGGCATGCGCCACCATGCCCTGCTAATTTTTTCTCTATATATTTTTAGTTGGCCAATTAATTTCTTTCTATTTTTAGTAGAGATGAGGTCTTGCTCTTGCTCAGGCTGGTTTCGAACTCCTGACCTTGAGCAATCCTCCCGCCTTGGCCTCCCAGAGTGCTAGGATTACAGGCGTGAGCCACCATGCCTGGCCCTGGTTAATTTTTTTTATTTTAAATTTTTACTGAAGTAAAATATACACGCAGAAAAATGCATTTACCATTGGAGTGTAAATCAATGCATTTCCATAAACTGTACACACCCAGGTTAAGGATCAACATTACCCTGACCCCAGAAAGCCCTTCTGCTCCCTTCCAAATCACTACCTACCAGGAGCAGTGACTTGCAACAGCATACATTAGAGTTTTGCCTGTTTTTGTATTTTATTTAAATTATATGAATGGGTCACTAGGTGATAGGAATTTTTTTAAAAATTTAAATATGAATGGAATCACCTGCACTCTAGTATCTGGTTTTATTGCTCAATCTCTCAGTATTACATTTGTTTGAAATTCATCTGTATTGTTGCATGTAGTTGTATGTTCATTCTCATTGCTGTATAGAATGGGTACACTGTGATTTATCCTTCCTCCTATTGAATATTTGAGTAATTTCTAGTTTGGGGCTATTATAACCAGTATTGCTGTCTTTTGGTGAACATATTTATGCATTTTTGTCAAGAATATCTAAATTCCCCCTGCAACATAAGACAGTTCCAGTTGCTCCACATCCTCCCCAACACTTACTTTCTATCTTTTTCATTTTAGCCATTCTATATGATCTTTTTGAAAAACCAATGTAACCTCACAACCTCTTTAAAACTCTTCCCAATGACCTTTGAATCAAAATGAAATTCTTTTGCGTGGCCTACAGAACTCTGTGATCTGGTCCCTACTTCCGCAATTCCATCTGCATCTAGATAGATCCTCTTACTTCCCACCTATTACGCGGATCTTCCTCCCAAACACAGTACTTGCCATGCGCCTCCTGCCACCTGGGCCTCGCACACAACAAACTCTTTGCTTTCTTTCCTGGGAGTACCTCCCAATCCTTCAAATATGAATTCAGTGGTCTCTTCTTCAGGTCAAATCTCACTATCATATGCTGTCAGAGCACTTAGCTCAGCTTCAGTTTAATAGTTTAATTAGTGCTATTTCATTTCTAGACTTTCTAGTCTGGGCTCCACCAGTGCAGAGAAGTGTGCTTTTACTCACCATTGCACACACAGGGCCTAGCACAGAGTTGGAACTCATATATTTGAAGAAATGAATGAATGATCGGATTGTTAATGTAGTACTTTTGGCCTCTGAAGAATTTTTATGGTGGAGTGAATATTACATTTAATACTCATTGGGGGAAACTCAGGTCTGAAACTGTTTATTGATAAGGAGAAATTAAGAGAATTACAGAAATGTCATTTGGCTATATATTAACCTGACTTTATTTTCTGTAACTTTTATTGTTTACCTAAGAGAAGCCAGAAATGTCACATCACAGTGTTCAAGGTCTATTTGATTATAACCTTCAAAGATGTTCAGTACATCCGAGTCATGGCCGTTTGTACAATTTTCTATATGAACAAGGACATTAGACTCATTGACTTCACAGGCCTCCCCTCAAATGGGAGAATTAGGCAGTAAAACTGCTCAAAGGGGTAAACTCTGAAATTTCCCCTGAAAATTTTATATCCATCTTTACACAGTCAGAAAGATGGGAGAAGCCACTTGCCCAGCTGCAGCAAACCCATGACCAAAAGGCCCCAAGGCTTTGTGTTTGGTCCTCCCTTCTTGAGGTCTCCCTTCTTAGGTCTTCTTAGTCCTCCCACTAAGCAGTGTCTTAGCCCGTTTTGTGCTGCTGTAACAGAATACCATAGATTGGGTAATTTACAGTGAACAGGAATTTAGTTCTCACAGTTCTAGAGGCTAGGAAGCCCAAGATCAAGCGGCCGGCATCTGCCGAGGACCTTCTTGCTGTGTCATCCCATGGTGGAAAGCAGAAGGGCAAAGAGGCTGGCTTCCCTGCTTTCTCCAGGCCTTCAGCCTTTCTGAGAGGGTCCTACAAACATCTGCTCCCTTCCGCTCCTGTTCCAGAGCCTGTCCCACTGTGAGCTCATCACAGACGATGGGATCCTGCACCTGAGCAACAGCACCTGTGGCCATGAGAGGCTGCGGGTACTGGAGTTGGACAACTGCCTCCTCATCACTGACGTGGCCCTGGAACACCTAGAGAACTGCCGGGGCCTGGAGCGTCTCGAGCTATATGACTGCCAGCAGGTTACCCGTGCAGGAATCAAGCGGATGCGGGTAGGTGTGGTGCAGGAGTCTGTCACACCTGGGGTGATTTTAATTTCTAAGCAACAAAGGAATCCATCAAGAATCAACACCCATTTTCTCCATTCTATCCTAAGCTAATAGTTGTACAAACCATCCGGTTACACAGATGTTTACCTTAGACTTATTCAAAATTCCCTTGCTTAGACTCCACCCTGGAAGATTCAGCTTCAGTGGGTTTGGGGTAAAGGTTCCACATAGTTGAGTCATTAGCACCCTTATAAGGCGGCCTCAGTTAAAGGAAAACAATTTAATGTCATTATCAGTAGACAGCAGAACATAGTCTTGGCTAATTTCCATGTAAGAGGGCTTAAAACTGTATTTGGCTTTCTTTGCCCATGTATTTCACCTACATTGTTTTCTTGATTATGCTTTAAGTTTAGGCATCTGCATTTATACCTCAAAGCAGCCCCATCCAGGGTGCAACCGCTGTAGAGAACTTTCACTTGGTTTGCAAATAGGGTTGGTTACTGTTCCTGGGCCAAAATATATCAACTTAGGAGTTTCCCTTTAGAAGGTAC
>VBSM01000813.1:3104415-3125091 GCA_008086735.1 Cheirogaleus medius | reverse complement strand
CTCATACAGCTCATTAGAAAGGTCATCTTGTGTTTTCAATATGAAACATTTCATGTGGTAAAATCCAATCCCAAGACTTCTTGGATTCAGTCTTCACACACTTTTAAGCGTGACTTTATTTGGTACTGAATATAGTTCAGTCTACATAAGACATCACTTCAAAATTATGTGGATACCATCACCATTTTCAGCTGCAGAAAAAGGAAAGGAATTACTTTTTTTAACCAGACTTAGGAAAGCAAGACTACTAAATTGAAAACTCCCTGAAAATCTACAACTCCCCGCCCCAATCCAGGTTACCTTTAAATAATTCTAGACAAAAAGGCAGATTAATTTGCTGTAGTTCCTTTTCCCTACGACAACTTCATGCACACATTCCCTTTTTAGACATTCTGCTTTTTCATGCCTTCCCAAATTCCTATCAACACCCCTGCTCCCACCCATACCGCTTGCCAGTTCTCAGGGGTTGAGAGGAAGGGGGCCTGTCTATTAAGACAAAAAGCAAAAGTGCTGTACACAAGGGGAGTAAAACCTAAAGGTAGGACAGTTGAAAATACTGTGCAAGGACAGAGGACAAAGTCAACCCTATACAAAATATACAAATAAACAGAGGATGCAAATGTATACATCCATCTCTTCTCAAAGTTTTTTTGAACTCCTCAGAGGTAGATTTGAAACATTTTAAAAATATCACTACTTTTGGGCTGGGCACGGTGGCAAAAACCTATAATCCCAGTACTTTGGGAGGCCAAGGTTGGAAGATCACTTGAGGCCAAGAGTTCAAGGCCAGCCTGGGCAACATAGCGAGACCATGTCTCTACAAAAAATTGGACCTGTAGTCCCAGCTACTTGGGAGGCTGAGGCAGGAGTATTGCTTGAGCCCAGGAGTTCAAGATTACAGTGAGCTGTGTTCACACCATTGCACTCTAGGCCTGATGACAGACCAAGACCCTGTCTCAAAAAAAAAAAAAAATCTTTTGCCTGATGGCCTAGTATTTCTCACTAAATGGTGAGAAGCAGCTTAGGCATTCATAAAGAAAGAAATGAATTTTTTCATGAGGACAAAGTGTGAAAAACAGTAAACAGAGTCTGGAAGGGAAATCCTATGATATCTGGCACCACACCAGAAGTATCCACTGGTTTCAAAGAACACAACTATACAATTGGAGTCTGTATCTTCTTTTATAAACAATGTGAGTTTTGCAGGGTATAAAAACTATTGCTGTGAAACAAAAGATTGAGCAGAAGGCTACTAAGTTAAAGATGTTTCTGACAGTGAAAGATAGAGTGAACCAATTCAGTTAAAACTCAGCCTTGCAGGTAAACTGATGGCATATACAACACATCAGGCACAAAGGAAAATCATAATTTCAGCAGTTTGGGGCCACTCCTTTCTAGAGTGACTGACAGGAAAGGGCACATAACATCTTCTAGGGGCAGTTTTTATGCTAAGACTGTTTGTATGCTAAGACTGGATTTTAACCCATCTGACTTTTAAAACTGTCTATGAATGTATGATCTTGTCTCAAATAAATTCTGCATTTAAAAATCCCCCCTCTACCTTTAATGTTAGAGCTCACCTGAACCTGGTCCAAGCCCTCTTTCCACATTCTTTCCTTGAATGACCTCAATAACTTCCATGCTTTGAAGTCACTGCCGATATGCTGAAGGCTTCCAAATTTACATCTCAAGCCCAGGCCTCCTTTCTGAGCCCCAGACTGGTTTTTTTTGGAGACAGAGTCTCACTCTGTTACCTGGTAGAGTTCTGTGGCATCAGCTTAGCTCCCAGCAACCTCAAACTCCTGGGCTCAAGCAATCCTCCTGCCCTGGCCTCCCTGAGTGCTAGGATTACGATTACAAGCATGAGCCACTACTCCCAGCTCAGACTGGTTTAATTAACTGCCTACTTGACATTTCTACATATCCAAAATCAAACTGCTGGTTGCTTTACCTCAACCTTACTTACCTCTGTAATGAGACTACCATCTGCCCAGTCGTTCTCCATGGAAAACCAAGAGTCACAACTATTCCTTCCTCAAATGTGCAGCCCACTGAGGCCCTGTCTATAAATATGTAAGATACCATCACCTCTCACCTGGATGCTATCTCCTGCCTCCACTTTTGCCACCTTCTCATCTATCTACACAGAGTTGTAAGAGTGGAAGAAAAATCTAATCATATTACAGCTCCTTTGTTTAAACAACTTCTCTGACTTGACTTGCCAATGCATTTTAAATAAAATCCAAACTACCATCCTCACCAGGCATGCCGGACCCTGCCTCCCACTGTGACCCCACCTTGCTCTGCTCACCCTCCCACACTGCATAGCAGCTGCATGGCCGCCTGCCAGGCTTTCAAAGAAGCCAGGAGCTTTCCTTTGCATGTAGACCCACAATGCCTTGGGGCACTACCCCTATGGCCTGCTCCTTCTCACTCTTCAAGTCTCAGGACTGACATCTCCTCAGAGAAGCCTTGCCTATATTAGCTTCATATTCCTCCTCTCCCCCCGACTCAGATCCCCCTTATCCGTCATTACCCCACACTTTCTTGGCACTTAAAATATTGGTAATTTTGTGTATCTATTGGCCAATTTTGGTTTGCTTTCCCCAATAGAGTGAGAGTTCTGTGGATTCTGTTTTCTTCAAGATCCACCTAACACTACAAGCAAAGTGCTCCAGTCACCTAAAGACTCCCTTTCCTTATTTACTAATTTCTATTACAACAACTTAGAAATATTCAATTCATTTTGCAAACTCTTCTTAAAATGAGTAAGAAGAGTAAACACACAAGAGGGCTGCTAATTAGAGGCACACACTATCATGATTCCAGCATTTCAAGACACACACACATGCAAAGTACCTTTTACTGTGGAGAATAAAAAGCAACTCTCATCTTGAAAGTTCTGAACCATCTAGAAGGATAAAGCAAATACATAAGTATAATTAAGCTCCAACTGTCTTAAATGACTAGAAATGATTAAAAATTATAAAGGAAAATGTCAATTTACACATTCTTCTTCAATGGCCAAAATGATCACTCATGAAGGCAGTGAGTAGCAGTCAAAGTGCACACTTGCTGCACTGCCTTGTGCTAACAGCCTGGCCACGATGGGCCCTGAGCGATCTGCTCAGCCTCCTGTGTGATCCATGGGGGAGCATTTCCTGCCAGGTCCTATGAATAATGACTAATAAAAATTGTATAAAGTGTTCTTCTATTATTACTTGCTTTACCAAACACTGGGAGGAAAATTTATTTCTAAACTATGCTTTCTAAAGTTAGTTGTCAAGTGACAGAAGGAAGACACATCCAAAGCCTCACTTCATAAAAAGGGCCAAAATCCACCACTAACCCTAGACCCCTAATGAGTGTCTGAATTCAAAAGGGTGGCGCCAGGAGGCTGAGCCAGTTTTCCTTGACTTGTACTCTTTATTATCGCTAGGATGCC
The DNA here is from genome assembly GCA_008086735.1 of Cheirogaleus medius. Taxonomy (NCBI): domain Eukaryota; kingdom Metazoa; phylum Chordata; class Mammalia; order Primates; family Cheirogaleidae; genus Cheirogaleus; species Cheirogaleus medius. The sequence continues at coordinate 3,121,646 of VBSM01000813.1, read as the reverse complement.
TGAAACTCTTGGTTGTAAATTCTTAACAAATTTTGATTCCCAACTCTTTGAAAATGATTCTTCTATTGCAAAAAGGGTCACAATTCTTCTATAGTTCTAGAATGATATGTATGAAAGTAAACACCAGTGTGAAAGGGAAGAGAAAATGAGCATGCTTATTTGATTTACCTGATCACTAACAAGAATGTGAATACCAGTGGGACCCTGTCTGTAAACCTGGTTAATTTGGTGGAAAGGAATATTAAACACCAACGCAAGTTTTCGAGCAACTTCTGAGGCAATCATTTCTTCCAAGTAGATTGCATGATAAACTGAAATTAAAAAAAAAGACAGCATTTTAACAGCAATCTTTGATCTGTTTTCTACCTAATTTAAAGGAAGATCACGCCTTTCAAAGTACCAAAAAATAAAATAAAATAATTAGGAATAAATTAACATTTCTTTCACCCTCTTACTACCTTAAAATCTCCAACTACTCATCGGAAATATCTGAAATATAAAAATACAGTATTTATATTCACACATGTAATTTAATAAACAACCATAATCTCTGTACAAAAGGATTTAAGGTTTTGATTTTCTATATATTTTCTGCATTGAATATGGAGTTTCATGTATTCAAAATTTAAAAACAGGAATTGGCTGCAAACGGGCATAGGGGATCTGCTTAGGGTAATGGGACATAAACTGGATTGTGGCAATATCATTCAATTATATACTTACAATGGGAGGATTTCATGGTATGTAAATTATACCTGAAGAAAGCTGCTCTAAAAAATATATGTATTTCTAGCAATATATAAAAAGAATCCTGAAAAGGTCATAGTTTTTGATCCAGTAATTCTACTGGGAATTTATACTAAGGAATAAAAGCTATCACACATCTCACACACACAATTTAAAATAACATAAAAAAAAAAGGCCGGGCGCAGTGGCTCACGCCTGTAATCCTAGCACTCTGGGAGGCTGAGGCGGGTGGATCGCTCAAGGTCAGGAGTTCAAAACCAGCCTGAGCAAGAGTGAGACCCCATCTCTACTAAAAATAGAAAAGAAATTAATTGGCCAACTAAAAATATATAGAAAAAATTAGCTGGGCATGGTGGCGCATGGCTGTAGTCCCAGCTACTCGGAAGGCTGAGGCAGAAGGATTACTTGAGCCCAGGAGTTTGAGGTTGCTGTGAGCTAGGCTGACCCATGGCACTCTAGCCTGGCAACAGAGTGAGACTCTGTCTCATAATAAATAAATAAATAACATAAAAAAGATACTATATGAAAAGTTACAAACGTAAACAATGAAGCCTGATTCTTCTTTACAGAAAGTTCCAACCACATTCTGTCCGGTGTTCTGCATTTCTGCTACATATAACTTAGCAGCAAATGTCTGCACAGCGCACATCTGTAGTGAGTCTTACTCTTGCAGATCCTGCTCAATACTGATTCAATCCAGGATCAGGAGTATCACTGCTGAGAACTTTGCTTCCTCAAACAAGGGGTTTTTTCTTATTGCGTGTGAGTTTATGAGTGTAGTGTAGAAATCTTAGCTAATTTTATACTATGAAAAGCTTAGAATTTGGAACTAACATTAGGGTAACACTATAGAAAAGATCTAGAGCAGGGGTCACCAAAACACAGCTTGCATGGGTCAATTCCTGCCCTTCATGTATTCTTTTTAATGACGTTTTACTAGAATGTGGCCATCCCTTATCATTTACACATTGTCTATGGCTATTTTTGCACTACAATGGCAGAGTTGAATGTGCAAGAGACCCTATGGTCCAAAGTGTTGGAAATATTTACTACCTGGCTTTTTATGGAACAAGTCTGCTGACCTATGATCTAGGATTAAGGTCTGCAATATTTCCCCACATAACTCCACAAACACTTGTATTGAGGACATGCCTTCCAAAGCACCACAATCCTGACCACGTATAAATGATATATGTAAGAATTCAATGATACATGGAGAGCTCCTTTAAATTTTTATCCTTTAAGACTAAGAATTTGTATCATTAGTCTTAAAATTCACAGCTCTTGAAGTCAAAGATGACACTCAATAGAAAAGCTCACAATATTGATGCTCTCCTTCCAATTTTTCATTTAAAGTCAAACCCCAAACATTTTTCAGAGCTTCACCTATTATTAGGGCAAATAATTGTCTCTTTGAATTCCATAACACATCTTCCTCTGCAAAGATCTGTTTTGCTGTCATTCTATTTCAGATGTGGGAGAAGGGAATATTACTATACACCCATGTTACAAATGAGAAAATATATGCTTTTGTAAAATGCTCATCTGTTTACCTTTTTTTAAGGGCTATATGGGGGGGGGCAGGATTTTTATCTCTAATCCAGCACTACACTGTACAATTAAGAAAACCCCTCACGATGAAAAGCCCTCCCAATACTCAGATGGAAAGTAACGTAGAGTGTATTTACAATGACACAAGGACATAGCACCAGACTCACCATGACAAAGTAAACGGTGCTGGCCCAACCCTTGTCTGAGACAAGTCCACACACTTAGGGCTATTACACAGATGCATCTTTGTACATATGTAATATTTTAAGAGTTTCCTCTGCCCATTCAGTAGAATGGGGGTAGGGTGGGGGAAGAACCCTCCTGCTTTCTTGTTAAGCCATCAATGTTACATTTATCATTTCAGTAAATTCGAGATTAAAAATAAAAAATGCCAGCAAAATCTCAAAGTGTTCAAGCTAGTTTCTCACTTTATAGGTATTTCTGGCAGAAAGGGCCAAATAATAAAAAAGAAATCCATAGCGTGGCTGAAATAACTGAGGAAGGATGCTCGTATTCTCTTCTCCCATGGACTTGGCCCTAGAGCTGCTGCCTCTCGCTGCTGTCACGGCTCCCACACTGGCAACTCGGCAGTCCCAATATGGCAAAAGTTCTCCAAGCCCCGCTCAAGTCCTGCCTGTTTCTGTCTGACAATCTCAACAAGGAAATGACAGAATTACCATGTTTCCCCAAAAATAAGACCTTCCCATAAAATAAGCCCTAGCAGGATTTCTAAGCATTTGCACAATATAAGCTCTACCCCGAAAATAAGACCTAGTGATGGGCGTGGCTATGCAGCGTATCTGTACAACCCATGCATTTTGTCGCAGAGCGGTAAAGAAGATGAGCAGCCCTTCTCATCTGCCCCATCGTGACAGCTACTATCCCAGAGGTGACTGGAAAGGTGCGGGCAGCCCCACCAACAAGGTTGGCTCCCCCTGTCAGGTCCTGGCCATCCTGTGCGTGCTGCAAGCTGAGGCTTTGAGGGGAAAATAACACGTCCCCTGAAAATAAGCCCTAGGGTGTCTTCTTAAGGAAAAATAAATATAAGACCCTGTCTTATTTTCTGGGAAACATGATAAGATCCCCCAATACTCACCATAGGGTGTCCCACTGCCACTCTCGCCTCCACTGCCCACAGCTTGCTGCTGCCCCTGCAGCGCTGTGTTGTTTGGCTGTTCCCGGCAGACGTAGATGGTTAAACGGGGCCTAACCGACCTGCAATCAGAAGACGCCACTGATGAGCCCTGGAGAGAAAGCTGCCTTGCCTTACCGCATGTACAAATGACAACTACAGGAATCTAAGTTCTATACCCTTAGGAGAACTTTATGATGTTATTTCATTACACAAAATAATTTACTAATAAAAATATAAAAACCACACACCTCACACCAACTATCACAGGTGGTCTAACATGATGATCCAGACTCTAAACCATTGAGATGGTCTGTCAGATGCTGGTAAATTTAAGTTTCAAGATTAAGTCAGCAATTTACAATCAGTAAGATTCAATTTTAATGGAATTCTCACACCACAAGAACAGAAATAGCAATGATAGTAAATGGATCTTAAACAGTTCTATCATTTTAATTCACAATTAGTTTACATTTTTAATAACTTTAGTGATAGTCATGACCTTGAAAACCATAGATTCTGTATAGCTCACCTAAATTAGAAGTTTTGTTTTCTTGGCAACAAACCCAGTCGTCTTCAAGAAATCAGTACTGCCCATGTGCATTTCTACCAGTCTTACAGTCTACCTCTGCCCTCAGTGCCTGCATCATATCTGGGCCTGCCCTGAAGGTGTACACAAAAGTCTTCTTGTGAGCATGATACTGCCAATGCTCGATGGCACACACAGGCACACGCCAACCTAGCGTGGAAACACAGTGCCCGAATTCCCCACGTGAAGAACGGGACATTCTTATTTCAAGCAAAACAGTTCACAGTATTTTACCTTGACTTCAGTGAATTATAGAGCCGAATTCCATCGGCTGCACCACAAATTTGAACTAAATCTTCCTTTGTCAGTTTTAGTAAGTCGGCACCTGGAGAACAGCAAAGAAATTCTTTTCAAATAAATGGAAAAGGAACAAACAGAACTGGTTGCTTTACAGATGACCGTCTTCACTCAGTCAAATGTCCTTCAAAATAATCACGGCTATCCTGAATATACACATAAACATGAATGACACAAGACGAGACATATACGACTGTCCCTCTGGGCCAAAGAAAATACTGATTTTTCCATGTCCTGTTATCACAAAGCAGCTTAGAAGCCCAGAAGCTGGTAAATCAAATCATTGAGCAGGACCTATAGGACGGTCTGTTCCCAATACAGATTTCACTCCCTACCTTTCTGAGTGGCTGGGTTGTGGCTATGTGGAGAAACATGACTCTGACCTCAGATAAATACACCTTGAGATCACCTAGACCAATCAGTCTTTTATTTTACAAAAGATGAAATGGAAGTCCAGAGTTTTGGGGACTTGCCCAACGTCTAACAATGAATTGAGAGCAGAGCTAGGACTAGGCCTCTTTATACGGAGACATGCAACGGAAAGTCAAAAATTGTAATGTAACAACTCTGTCACAGCAGCCAGTTCTTTTAGGAAAGCATGGCAGAGAGTTGTACATTATACCCTAAGACTTGCCCCAAACAAATGCTAGGTACCATGTCATTTACAAGTGTAAATGTCCCTCTAATCAGGTTTCCTATGACACCACCTGGGCGCACTGCTTGATGCCTTTTAAAATTCCATTTAAAAACTTCCTTAGCTCACTATGTAAGAAAAAAACCTTACACTTAAGTATATAAAAACCATATCCAAGTACATTCTTACCACGAGGTACTATTCAGTATTTCAAATATAAAGGACATGGTCGCTAGGATTTGCTTTGAAGTACCACAGAAAGGCAGGAGAGGCAGAAGAAAGCCTGACCAAAGGCTGGTAATTTCTGAAGCTGGGGGATTGGTTATATAGGAGTTCATCATAGTCTCCTCTGTACTTTTTATGTCTGAATGTGTCTATAACCTTCTGTTTTACCCTTTTACTAACAGTCAGAATACAGTTTATCGGGGGAATTAAGATGCCCTTTGGGATGAAGGCATGACTTCCATATAATAAATAGAAGATAATGGAGTTATCTTTCTGTCTTTAAGGGCTTGAATGTGAGAGCCTAATAAATTTCTGATTTGTAAAAGAAATAAAGACCAGAGAAGCACATTTCCCAGGAGACATGAGCACTGATGGAGTTATTTTATGGAGTGAGGTAATCAGCTCTCTCGTCTCTCTACTGCCTACTATTTGCACCTCACAGTTGTGACCAGAGATGTGTGTGTGTGTGTGTGTGTGCATACCTTTACCTCATACAGAGAACTGGACAGATAACTGCATGTACAACCCTTCCTGAAATGTGAACGCCCAACATGCTCAGAGCAATAAGCCTTACTCTCTTCACCATTCTACTATCAGTGCTGTGACTCGGGTGACATGCCAAAGAGGTACCACGGGCAGCTCCCCATTCACCTTCTTAGAAGAAGCACCCCACGGTAAGGAAAAGGCAGGAGGCCAAGCCATGTGACAACTTGAGCAGTGAAAGGAGCTTAGAACTCTCTAGACAGAAATATGTATCTGCCTAATATAACAGGCGTAACCTGGGGGTCCCCCTCTGTTCCAACTGCGGAGCTTTTTCTATGTGTTATGCTTTTCATTTGCTTTCCTTACAAGGGTGCAAGATATCTCCCCACTCTGAAATTTTATAGTTTCTAGTTTTTCACACATAAAAGGCTTTACTTAATCATATAAAAATGTGGATACCAGCTAACAAATGATTTCCATCTGGTGTGTTAATTTTAAAGAGACAAAGAGCCACATGTGGAATAGACATTGCACAAACATGACAATAAATGGCATAATAGGAAACCATATTGCTTGTGAAATGAAGCTTTCCTTTAGGCTGAGCATGTGCACACATACATTCTGTCCTCTTAAAAGGATCAAGCTACGTTTTAATGGCCCCATCCCACTGCAGGCGTAGGAAAGCTAAGTGCCACTTTACTGCGACCCGGCATTTCTCAGGATGTTTGGCCAGGAAAGGTTAGCAGGTGTTCTGTGGGAAAGGGTCCCAGGGCCAAGTATGTTTGAGAAATGCTGCCCCTGCTCCACCTGGCATATCTATTACTGTCCCACTAAACAGGTTTCCTATAGCCCCACCACCTGGAGAAGCACTGTTTGGTACCTTTGAAAATTCCATCGAAACACTCCCTTAGTTCACTATGCAAGAATAAAAACTTAAGTATATAAAAAACATACTCAAGTACATTAATACCACGAAATACTGTTCAACAATAAAAAGGATTAAATTGGTCGGGCGCGGTGGCTCACGCCTGTAATCCTAGCACTCTGGGAGGCCAAGGCAGGAGGATCGTTCGTTCAAGGTCAGGAATTCAAAACAAGCCTGAGCAAGAGTGAGACCCCGTTGCTACTAAAAATAGAAAGAAATTAATTGGCCAACTAAAAATATATAGAAAAAATTAGCTGGGCATGGTGGCGCATGCCTGTAGTCCCAGCTACTCGGGAGGCTGAGGCAGGAGGATTGCTTGAGCCCAGGAGTTTGAGGTTGCTGTGAGCTAGGCTGATGCCATGGCACTCTAGCCCGGACAACAGAGTGAGACTCTGTCTTAAAAAAAAAAAAAAAGGATTAAATTACCGATACACTTGACAAATTATTTGGTCATTATGTTGAGTGAAAAAGCACCAATCTCAAAAGGTTATATATTGTATGATTCCATCTATATAATAGTCTCGAAGTGACAAAATCATAGAGACAGAATCATAGAGACAGAATACAGTTTAGTGGTTGCCAGGGATTAGGGATGGTAAGGGTTTTGAAAGGTGCAGGTGTGACTCTAAAAAGGGAGCAGGAGGGAGATCCTTGTGGTGATGGCATAATTCTATATCTTAACTGCAGTGGTAGTTACACTACTCTATACATGTGATAAAATGACACAGAACTACATACACACATTATACCAATGTCAATTTCCTGGCTTTGATACTGTACTATAATGATGTGAGAAACTGAGTGAAGAAACACTGGAACATCTCTATACTATCTTTGTAACTTATTGTAAAACAAAAATCATTTCAAAATAAAGTTAACATGAAAAAATTATTGCAGAATTATATATACATATACACAAATGAGTGCACATAAGTCTGGTAAAACTGTAGATTGTACCAATGTGAATTTCCTAGCTATAATAGTGTATAACAGGTATGCAAGATATTATTATGGGGAAAATGGGTGACTGATACACAGAACTTCCCTGTACATTTTTCTTTTTGGCAACTTCATATGTCTCTATGATTATTTCAAAATTAAAAGGTTAATAAAAGCACAGAAGCAAACAATAAACAAACACTCTTGCACATGCATGCACATATACACATACCTGAAAAATTAGAAAACAGTCTTGTATAGGAAGAAAATCTGTTTTTGAGCAACCACTGCTGTGTTTCCTGGATCGTGGCTGAAGGCTGGATTTGCTATTAAAGAAAAGAAACATAGAAGAAGCCATTAAAACTTATAAAAATAACCCAACATTGGCACGTTATGAGGAACATTTAAACAAAACACAGAAAGCCCTAGAGTTTAAAGTAAAAAACACCCAGGAAGAGCCTAAGTCTAACTACTTGGCAACCCAAATAGTAACTCAAGATCTCATCAGAAACTTAAAAATGTAGGACCCTGAAAATGTTGATAGTTTTATGGAAAACATACTTACTTCACCAGAGGCCTGTGAAACTCCATCTCCCTGATGATTTGGTGAAGAAGAATTGCTGGGGAGAAAGAAGGAGGAAGGAAAGGATGGCTTTTACTACATATTTTTAGTTTTTATTATATATATATGTTTTTACTATATATATAGTAAATATATTATATTTTTTTTAGATCAAGACATTGCAAGCTGTTAAACCAGGCAAATTTAAAATAAGGCAATACTGTGGGAGAGTGCTATATAAGTTTGCAATAATAATGTAGGCATAGGCTGGGTGCAGTGGCTCACGCCTGTAATCTTGGCACTCTGGGAGGCTGAAGCAGGAGGATTGCTTGAGCTCAGGAGTTCAAAACTAGCTTGAGCAAGAGTAAGACTCCTAAAAATAGAAAGAAATTAGCCGGGCATGGTGGTATCCGCCTGTAGTGCCAGCTACTTGGGAGGCTGAGGCAAGAGGATCACTTGAGCCCAGGAGTTTGAGGTTACAATGAGCTACAATGACACCACTGCACTCTACCCAGGGTGACAGAGTGAGACTCTGTCTTAAAAAAAAAAAAAATGCAGGCAAAACTGGTTTAGGTTGAGAATGTAATGATGAGATTAAGACACAGAAGACTTGTCTTAATTTCTTAATTTGTGTTGCCTTCTTCATCTGTTCTAATAAGAAATTCAAGTTTTGTGAAACAAAGGGATCCTCCAATTATCTCCAGGGGTGCCCCAGAATGAAGAATACTCATTCATTTTAGTTAGGGAAAAAAATATGAGAAATCAAATTAGGTAAGCAGCTGAAAATAACTGAAAAAAACAAAAACAAAAACTTAAGAAAATCATGAGCTATAAGAAATGATATAATGATCCTAAGCAAAAATATAAAATGATACCCCTTTAATACAGAGATTTGTCTCTTTGGTCACTCATGTATCACAACACCTACAACAGTGTCAGGAACACTGAGCTCTCAGTAACTAGTGAGTACATGAATTCACAGCTTATCTTTAAAGCTCTAATCATTTTCTATGATTATTCAGACTGGACTGACTAGGAAACTACTCTAAGCCCTCTTACATGGAAACATGCTGGTCCTCTGGTCTCTCCCCTATGTTTCTGAGTCTAAGAGTATTTTTTTACTCCTAAAACACATAACCTACATCAAAACAAGCTGCTTTGTCAGTTTATCCATCTCCTCAGGGGAAAAGCACATTTTTGATTTGTTTTTTCCCGCCCGCCCCATCAGACCCTGTCAGCATGACCAGAGTATAAAAAAGAGAACCTTTTCCTTTGTGATCTTAGCTTTCATAATTTTCCTCCCCAACAAGAATCTTCCTAAAAACAGGGAACTTCTGATCTGAACTACTCTGCGTTAGTTCTCCAGCAAAGGCCCCGTGGGGCACCACTGCCTCTTAAGGATGCCCCAGATACAGTCTCCCGTGCCCACCCCGAGCGCACTAGATTCTCAGTTGAAGTCAAGGCCACATAATAGAATAAACTGAGTCCACCATTCCCATTTCTAAAACCAAAGTAAGTCTTTGGAAATTGAAAGAACTTCCTTTAATTTTAAAGACTCAATTTTTAAAAAATATAGTACATCTTTTGGGAGGGAAAAGAAATAGGGCATAAAATAACCTATGGTGGGCACTGAAAAGAAATGTACTTCGTAATATGAATGTAATCCTAACATTCAAGCCACAGTTTCACCTTAACAACTTACTGTGTCATTCTCTCTTTACCAATGAACCCCATTTATGTTGCCTTTAATCTTGCAAAGAACATATCTTGGCTGTATCTCGAAAATGCCCACTTTTCCACAATTACCAGAGTGGCGAATGTGTGAGGCACAAGGGGCCGGAGCAAAAAGGATGGTAAGTGAAGAAAAGACAATGCTTGTCCTCTGACCCTGAGGTACAGGCTCCTTCCCATTACTACATACTTCAGATACAGTACCACAGAGACACGGAGAAGAAGGGAAACGAAGGTACATGAGCATCAGTTAGCCTGCGGCACGCAATCACTCAAGCCAGATACCTGTCTGGGACATTGCAGGTGCTCTGCTGTGGGGAGGTGAAAGCAGGCGCTGGGGAAGGGCTGTTATTCACATAGGCTGTGGGGGCATCAGGCCACGGAGAACACTAAAGACAGAAACAGAAATAAATTAATGATATGCTTTTAAATATGTGGAAGAAATATTTTTGTAATTCACTCTCTAGTCTGGCCAAATGCAAGACACCTGACACTTGTATCAAGCAACCTCACAGACACATGTCAAATTTATTTCCGTGTGGCAAGAAAAATTTTACCTGCCGTGTGTGTCTAGACACTGATTAATCTTAGAAAAGACCTGAAGTGATGACAGCAGCAAAAATTTATAAAGGCATTTAAAATATATACTTAAGTATAATTTGCTTTCAAGAACTTTCACCTCCCTCCTTACCAACAGTCTCTTTATCACGTCCCCAACAGGCACTTCTCAAGGTTTCAGAATAGCAGAGACAAGAAAGGATTCATAGCAACATCTGATGTCACATGGTGACTTGGACATGTGGCTCCGTCCTACCTAGTGCTCCTTTTGCCCTCTTCCCTAAGGAGCAGCTTCACCAACACCCACTGCTTCCTTGACATCTCTTAAGAATAATAATCTCCAAGTAAGACTAGACAAGCCCAGCATAAAAATACATCAACTGTGAACAGTACTGCCTCTATCTATCTATGTTTATTTATTTATATTTTCTGGAAGGGCTATGGTGAACTTTATTTTTCAGCCCTAGGCAAAATTCTGTCCAGAGATAGAGCAAAGATACAAAGACACAGTATTACAATCAGGAAAGTAGAAAAAAGCCAAAGTCAAAAGCACACTGAGCAGGCCAGGGTCATCTCAAATAAAAGTTTCAAACCTGAGGTACAGACGGAATCCATTTCACTCCACATATACTCTTTCTAAAACCAATCTGCCCAAGAATGCAATTTCAGAGGTCCCCTTTCATAGTCATCCGTCTACCATTTTACACAAGAACGGCATCACATCTAACCATAGCCCGAGAGTATAAGACTCTCCCCAAAGCCAAACAAAAGATACTAGGATACATATTAAGAAAGAACATGACTCCAGTGACTAAAAAAGTTTTTTTGTATGTTAAGTGATTTTCAATTCTTTGCTTTCAAAATAATTCAGGAAGACCTATGTTGACTCATGTTAACTTAAATAATCTAAATCATACAAAAGATCACTAAAATTTTGACAGACGACTTACAAGGAGTTCAAAGACCTGAGTGACACTGCAAAAAGAAAAATTTAAACAGCTTCTGATATCTATTTTAAAAAACCAACAATTATGTTCTATCCTGTCTCATCATTCAAGATGCATTTCCAGTAACATTTTTATTTTTAATAATTTATTCATTAAAATTTGTATGATTGTTATTTTGATAAATTGGTGCTAATAATAAGCTTTAAATTTCTTGACTGAGTTAAGAGCCTATGGTCACAGGAAATTTAAAAATTAAATTTCAATTTATATAAGTATGTTATAAAGAAGTAAGTAGGGTGATCATTAAATATTTTCAGGCATAAAAGTATGTTGATTTAGGATAAAATTTAAGGGAAGTGGAATAAAAACGTGATGACCAAGAAGGAAAAGCAGAGTAACATTTTGGATTTAACTAAAGAGCTCAATCATAAACTTTTTTTTTTGAGACAGTCTCACTCTGTTGCCCTAGGTAGAGTGCAGTGGTGTCATCATAGCTCACAGCAACCTCAAAATCCTAAGCTCAAGCTACCCTCTTGCCTCACCCTCCCAAGTAGCTGGGATTACTGGCACATACCATGATATCTACTATTTTTAAAAAATTTTTTAGAGATACTGATCTCACAACTCCTCAGCTCAAGCAATACAAGCAATCTTCCCAATCCTCCCACCTCGGCCTCCCAGAGTGCTAGATTACAGGCATGAGCCACCACACACCAGGCCTATCATGAACTTTTTAAATGAACAATGATAGGTGTCAAATTGCTAGGCTATTTAGATTCCACAGGATGCAAGTCAAGAGTAATGTTAATAGTTTTATCTTAAATTGTAAATACAAATATTCACAATGCCAGAAAATTGTCTCCTTTGCAACTATTTAAATTTATGATGAAAATTTATGATGAAAACTTTCAGATGTCAATCTGAAAATGTGCAAGGAAGTATATACTTTTTCAAAATTCGAGAATGTTAATGTTAAACCTGAAGGAGCTAAAAAACTGTGAAGCACTCTGAGGGCAGAAACCAAGTCTCACTAATCATTACAGAGCCTTAAAACTCATGTCTGACACCCATCAAAAGCAATGAATTCAAGGGAAATAAAACAGAAACCCCAGAATCATAACATTCTTTACAACTACCAATTATATATCCCCTCAAAAATGAGAAAAATGACTGCACACTTACTGTTTCAACTATTACCAGTCGACTTTCAAAAGAGAAATCTAATCTGGCCAGACAGCTTTGCTAAACTAACTGCATGGCATATCGATTTCACTATAAATGACATTTTATACAATACCTGTTCTCCTAAAACTAGGGCTTTTGTTTTTCTTTCCATTTTACAAAGTATCATCTCCTCAGTTCATGCATTTCAAGGAACCCAAGACTCTGTGAGCTGACAAGCAATATAATCACTTACGGGTGTCACACACTGCTACCTCCACTACCTGAAAGCTTTTCCTGCTACATCTCCCCCAGATATAAAGTATTATAACAAAGCATAGCATGCACATCTAAATAATGTAAACCTTTTAATATTAAAAATATCAAGTCTCTCCAAATTTGCTTTAACAGCTGTTTAAAGAAATGAAGGCATCAAAAAGCTTCAAGTTAGTATGACAGAGTAAGGTAGAGACATCAAGTTTACTGAAACTCCACAAACATACCCATTTTATTATTACACATTTAGATTCTTTTAACAGTAGAAAAGTAGTGCTGTTAAAAGTAAGCAACAGTGCAGTGTCCTAAAAACAATCTCTAATTCACAAAGGCTCGAGCAACACCTGGCCTAGACTTGTACAGTTATGGTTTCAGTACATTGTGAACACAGTCCCTCCTCAGGTAGATTAAAAAATGATGACCCATTTTAGGCTGCAGAAATTAGTGGCACTGATTTGAGCCAATCAAATAACAGCTCAGAGGCAAAGACCAATAGACACACTAAGGGTGTTGTGTAGCATCTCCTGGGAATCAGCAGTAGTGACTGTTCAGTATGGTACCATTTCATACAGCACCTTTTAGACTTTAACAACAAGTCTGGATATCCCTTATTACTCAAAGCTGATTGTAGCTAGATGAAAACTGTAAGAACTGTTGGCCTTCCTTTATAGGCATTTAAATAAATATATGAAATGCTTGCAGACTTTCTTTTTTAAGGGATTAATCTTTACACCCTGGTTTTTAAAAACAGGTTTCCAAGATGAGGTCTAACTACCCCAAGATGCATCTTAACCAAATGCAGCCAGGGTGGCAAGCAATACACTAGGAAGATGTGAAATCCCAGGCCAGTGAACTGCTGACGTTTTGCATACTTTAGACTTGAGTTAAGAATCATTAAGAATTTACCAACAACTTTCCCATCTTCAGATTACCTCTGGGCTATAACAGATTTATTTATGAATTACCAGAACCCATTTCTTTAAATTAGTTAGATGGTTTATAACAGGAGGGGAAACATGATTTGAGTTACCAGGATCCCCCCTAAAGAAATTTACTAAGAACCATTTGTGGTTCCTCACGAAAAGAGGATAAAAACAAAATTGGAGGGGCAGGTGTTTTGGGGAAGGAGTATATAGTTGTTTCAACAACCTTTGATTTGAATCAAAAAAGCCCAGTTAAAGAAAATACAACACGTGTGCTCTCCATGGTATCAGGATGAGTATATTTTCACTTTCATTTCACAGAAAAGCATTTAAAACATTTTAACTTAATGCTTTAATTTAGAAGTGAGTTTCTTATGATAGTGCTTGTGACAGTGATGTTTGACAAAGCCTATAGTTATATGTATAAAAATGAAAAATCTGGTTTTGGCACCTTAATACTGCAAACACTGCAACAATGGATAGAGTAGCCACTAATACATGACAATTATTTTTAAAAATTTTTTAGTGTTCTATGTTTATATTTACTGCAGGTATATAGCTGATCTAAGTCTGCATAATAGGATAATCCTTTGTGGGCTGTTAGATGGAGAGTCATGTCATAAAATAAAGATTTGCTGTACTCAACCTGACAAAGCTCATATTCAAAAGCCCCCTGACTGCATGTTGGGGGAAACAGGTCTAAGTGTAGCCAGATGCACTACTTTGGCCTGAAGCATTAAGTCGCAATGCAGGTGCCAAGAAGAAACACTAATGCAGTCAAAGATTTTTTTCTACCAGTGCTGCCAAACAGGCTTTTAAAAGCACAGACAGACACACATTCTTATACTACATGCAGGGAAATGTGACATAAAGAATTGCACTTGTTAATGTCAAGCTTGCTGTCATCATTTCTCTAAGTGTCCAAAAATTTTCTTATGAAGTATACACATGAGAAAGCAAAACCTCTTTTAGTTACACAAAAAATAAGTATTTCACTAAAGAAAGTATTTTCAATTAATTTCAGTACTCTTGAAGGAGGTGTGTGTGTGAAGGAGACAGAGGGAGAGAAGGAGGAAGGAAGGCGACAGGGAGGGAACACATATCTCTGAGTGTCTTTTTCTCCCTCCAAAACCACCCAATATGGTCAACATTGGTTTTGCTTTGTTTCAAAGTGTTAGATTTAGGAAATTTTCCTCAGTGAGGAACAAACAGAAAGCAGGAAGTCTAAACAAAAGCAAATTAAATCAAGACATGGACATCAAAAACAATTTTGGCTTTACTTTGCAGTGGACATTGGTCCTATATCTAACACTGCACAAGGTTTCTTGCACAATGAAAAGAGAAGCAGAAGTCCCTTACACTGCCTCGCTTTGCCAGAGAATCACCGTAGTCTGCTGGCAAAGTCCGCTTGCTGGACTTTTTCTGCTCATGTTCAACTGCATCTTCAATTATAGGCTCAAGCCTCATCTGGACAAACACCAAAGATTGGGATCAATGTCTTTTCATTATACAAAGAAAGATCTAATACCTGTTTCATGTCTCTGCAGTCCAATTAAACAAATGTATGACTAACAAGATTCAAAGTTAAAGAAAATGCAAAACCCCAGCAGTGAGAAAAATTGGACATTCTAGGCCCCAACTTAATCTCTTGCCAACTTCAAGGTTTTTAAGATCTGTTTCTGAGACTTCATTGGGATTTCAGCATCTTCATTCAAGATCCCACCCAGGAAACTAATCTATCAAATCCCAAAACTTAAATAAAATATTTTCCCCACAAATTTCACAAATGTCACATCAACCTACCACCCAATCTTCCCCAACCCCTTTGTAGCAAAACTCATCTTAGAGATAATGCAAACCTCTGCTTTTCTTCCAAAACCGAATGCTGCTCTACATTACCTCTGTGAGGATTGTGGTATCATATGACGGCTGATACTTTTCTTTTTCATGAGCTGTTCTCTTCTCCATCTTCTCTCGGTCAGTTTTTTGTTTCCTATCTGCACCTTTAGGCTTAAAAACAAAGCATATTATGTCATCCATCATGATGCAGACAACTTTACAAGGAAAACTGAGCCCTAATTACGGAAAGTCTGGTTTCCATCTCTTACCTTAAAAACTTTGATTTGGCAGCTAGCTGAGTGTAGATGATCGGTGTATTCCCCATTTTCATTCTGCTTAAAGGTGTCAACCTGGATCCTAAAAGGCACTCCCTTTTCACCTCCATGCTTCCGTGGAGTAAATTCTGTGCTGATGCAGTGTACCTGTAAAACAATTCAAGCTGAAATGGATTCAAAGTGCCTTCCACTGATTTTCTATTCTGTTCCCTCTTGTATGTCCTGCCACCACCATAAAATTCAAGATCCTTTAAAATAATTGCACATATTAGCCAAATTCTCTCTCAAGAATTTCCCTAATTGTTTTTAATACTTGGCTTTACTTTCACAAATCCAACTGAGCCCTCTGGACTTTCTAAGAATGACCTCTTGCCCATATAATGCCTCTCCTCTAATGCAAGATTTGCTCTGATCAGGGGTACAACAGTGCAACAGCTTCCGATGGAAGTCACCTGTCTCCACCCCAACTATATGCTGCTCTCAGACCCAAGGCCCTAAAGCCCTGCTCATTCCACAGCAACCTTCACCTCATCATTTAGAGCAGGGGTCCTCAAACTACGGCCCGTGGGCCACATGCGGCCCACCGAGGACATTTATTCGGCCTGCTGCGTGTTTTTGCCGCCACTTAGCAGCCGACTTGTCCCGGGTCCACAGTGCCCATGTGTGGGATGTGCACCGCACTCTCCAACGGCCCTCCAACTGTCTGAGGGACAGTGAACTGGCCCCCTGTTTAAAAAGTTTGAGGACCCCTGATAGAGCTTCTGTTGTTTGTACTTTCCTGCCATTACCCCTGCTCCAGCCAGCCAATGATCTTACTGCTATTCCTACACACACCAATTTGTGTTACTTTGCCTGGGGAGCTTCCCACAGGATGGAATGCCCACTATTTGTCCTACCCGTATGCATCTAAACTCTTTGGTCAACCTTCAAAGTTCATTCAGGATCCTGAGGACAATACTCATCTTGCACCATTAATGCCACCACAGATAAAAGCCTCAGGTACCACACAGAATTAATAGCAAGACCGTGCTCATTTCTGACTGCTACACATCCCCTCTTCTGATGACTCTATGTTAAAACTGATCTCTGTAATATGATGACACAACCTAAGATATAAGGCCAGGTCTTATTATTACTTTCATTTACTACATAACTAGTTACTATATCAGACAAACACACATAATATGAGAGAAAATTCAACTAATATGCACCATGTCCCAAGTGATTATTAATTGATGAGGAATAATATGTGGTAGATGACAAAAATGCAAAATACCAATGATTATTTCCAGTTCACATAAACTATAGCCTACTTAGGCTGGTTAGCAATTAAGTGGTTTTCCTTTTCCATATATTACCTACTTACTAGTTTAAATTCCACCACTTACAAATCTGGACATACTGGGTATTGGAATTATTGTCTTTTTTTTTTTTGAG
>VBSM01000813.1:3076190-3104315 GCA_008086735.1 Cheirogaleus medius | reverse complement strand
CCGGCCCTTTTTTTTTTTTAAATAATAATGATATTATAGTGTTTTTTAAAAATTCATCTCTTAAGAGGCACATGGTAAGTATTTCTGGATGAAATGACATATCTGGGACTTACTTTAAAGTATTCCAACAATAACTAAAAATGGGGAAAACTACTAATAACTGCTAAAGCCAGGTGATGGGTACATGGAGAATTCATTATTATTCTCTTTGTGAGGGTTTGAAATATTCATCATCAGAATGTTTTTTACACAATGCTAGAAATGCTAGTGAGCAATGCTAGAAAGAATTTTACAACCTCAAACTTTCTTCCATCATATCCTTTTAAATGGTAGCTTTTGTTCAAGAGAAATACAGCTCACAAAAAATAGACATTTTGATTATTGTGATTACCAGTGGTAAAAATAACATCTAAATAATGCTTTACATATCACGGATGTCTTCATATGTTAGTCTATAATAGGACGGACTTAGGAAATGAAAACCAATTTAACTGTGTATATTAAAAAAAAAAGACATTACAAGACAGTCACAAATAAGCATTTAAAGGAAATGATATCATGTGTCAAGAATTCAGTAGAACCACGGCCTTTTAAATGACTAGGTTAGTGTGCTTCTAATAATGTAAAAAGCCAAACCTGAATGAAAGCAGATGTGCGTTTTGCAGGGTCCCACAGAAATTCGACCGCATTTAACTGACTTGGATTTGTCCTTGTGTCAATTATTCCCACAGACATTGGAATATCTAGATTTTAAAAAGAAGTTACATAAAAAACTTATCCACTTTAAATAATTAAAGAACTTAATATATTATGTTCTAATGACATAATTATAACCACAATAAACTTTTTCCTTCAATGTTCTCCATGTTCAACTTCTTCAACATCAAAATTCATAGTTTTTCTTACCATGGCTTGTATTTCATTTTATCAAGAATATGATGGATGGTGCCAATTGAGAATTAAATGATTTCAAAATCACAGAATTACTGGTTCAGGTTAGTTTAGCACCAAGAAACTACTTCAGTTTTTAACTGTAAAATAACGCTCAAGGCACACAGGATCCACTAACACTAAAACTTTCTCCACAAAATTAAGTGTGCTGTCAGTGCATTAATGGGCATAGCTAAACAACACCCACAACTCCATGGTCTTTTGACCACTGCCTGTACCTAAATCAAGAAGTCTGTCTCCTGGGCGATTCCACTTCCAACCTTCAAGTTGCTGATGCTCTGTGTATTGTAGCCGTCTGTCATGGAATACAACCCTTATGATGCTCTACGGAATAAGTAGGGGAAAATGAGTACTTTTAAACTGCTCCAGCTCAAATGCAGATGCATTTCCACTTCTTATACATTAACCTACAGCGATAGAGCATACAGATTCTGCTTTTAACATCCCATAAGTGAAGTTTTCTGCTCTTAGATACCTAGATTATGGTAAAATTATTTGGTGCAAAGAATAGTAACTCAAAAATACAAAGCACAAATAAAATGGTTACTTACATGTAAGTATATAAAAGAATTTGGTTTTGCAATTTGAATTAAGATACATGCTCCTAAAATTATTGCAAGAATTACATTTTTATAAAGAAAATGCCAGATGCCACTGGAATTATTAAAATGAAAAGGTAGTATAAACAGAAATCCAAGCATGTCAAAAATTTTGTTAATTTAAAATAATAGTTACCAAATGCGTTTATTTAAAAAGACACTCATTCTATCAGCCAACTGGCAAAAACAACAAAAAAGCCCCCAAAACCTGCCTACTACCTCAAAAAGAGAACCTAAATGCAAAATTCATTCTCAGCTATTATATTTATTTAATTTGCAAGTCAGATTACCTGAGGCAAGCAAAGAAAAAAATATATATCACAGATAAATTTTATCCAAATACTCAAATTCCTAGCAAAGACTTTACTTCACAAAATCTAGGCCAATTCCCTGCTTTCCACCCATGCCTCCTTCACCTCCCATAGGTTTGGAGTGTCACCTACTGTTTCATTCCAGGAACAGAATAACAGGTCATTAAAATGCATTCAGACACCAGATTTGCAGTAATTAATGTTTCTGACACATTTATAAATAACTTTCTGAGATTATGATGCAATAACTTAACTATATTTTCATTGAATCTCTGCTGGTTTGAACAGGAAATCATGTGTTAGCAATACATAAAAAAACAACTTTAGTACCCCTACTTCCCCCACCCCTCATATACTATCCAAAACATAGCTGACAAATATTTTGAAGGAAATCATTTAAAAGTAGCAATTATTTTTTTTGAGATACTTAAAAAAGAGGCCAAGTCAGTAGTTAGGACTAATGTGGGAAAAGTCTGCAGGGCTCAGTTGCTGCTTTGGTCCATGCCTATCCTCCCCACTTCCACCCACATTTATAGGGCCTGCCCAAGTAATTAACCAGCACCCACTTTACACCACCACCTGCCAGCAGCAAAGCCCTCACAGTGATGACATATGGGCTAGTGGTGGCCCCGAAGACACCAATGCCAGTGGGCTAGCCAGTTGATCTCTCAGAAGAAAGTACAGCATGAAAATATGACAATTCTGATTGTTCCATATTCAGTACCAACCAAACTAAATACATATATTGAGGCTGGGCATGGTGGCTCACGCCTATAATCCTAACAATTTGGGAAGCGGGTGGATCGCTCAAGGTTAGGAGTTTGAAACCAGCCTAAGCAAGAGCTAGACCCCATCTCTACTAAAAATAGAAAGAAATTAATTGGCCAACTAAAAATATATTGAAAAAAATTAGCCGGGCATGGTGGTGTGTGCCTGTAGTCCCAGCTACTCGGGAGGCTTAGGCAGTAAGATTGCTTGAGCCCAGGAGTTTGAGGTTGCTGTGAGCTAGGTTGATGCCACGCACTCTAGCCCAGGCAACAGAGTGAGACTCTGACTCAAAAAAAAAAAAAAAAAAAAAAAAAAAAAATACATATATTGAGATGGAAAAAATATGAGAATACAGATGTCAGACTTAAGAGTTTTTTTACTAAGCCCACAAGGTCAGACTAAGATAGTACAGAAAGGAAGATGAAAGGAAGACCAAAGTTAAGAAATTGCTGGCTATAAAAGAAAACATCTACTGTTAGCATTTGTCTAGCAGGTTTTCTGGTTTATGGCACACACACACAGACACACAAAAAAGAAAACAAGAAAACCTGTCAAACGAAACCAGAAGGGAGAAAATCATTATCTAGACGTTCTGACTAAAAGGACACTGATTACATCTTCAGAACTAGCAACTGATGAAAGGGCCCTAACAATAAGACAAAAGTTGAACATGTAGAGAAAGAAAGCACTTCACTGAATATGTTCAGCACATTCAATTCCAAAGCACCTTCGATAACCCATCATTTGATCCCCAAGATTCCCCCAAAATTAAAGTAGTACAGTTGAAGATCACAGGGCCAATAAATAAAACTCTAGAAGGTTGCAGTATATTTTAGGGATCCTCTAGCTGAAGAAGGATGTGATTCCCAAGAAATTCATCCTGTAGTCCTTGGTAGTAGTTCTGAATCCCAGGTAAATTCACATATACATCCAGGTATATAACTGGATGTATTCTGGCACATCCACAAAAATATCACATGTGGCTTATCAAATGGAAGATGAACCTGATGTAAAACCTTTTAAAAATTAACCCTTTTTAATTAGCGGGCTAAATGTCTAGGGACATTGATGCTTTTAAAATAAGTAACCATGTCGAGGCAGAACAGTGTCATGTCAGCAAAACATTCACTGTGCACTTATAGCTGATGATTTTTATCAATAGTTCATTATCACACGATGAAGTGTCATTTTTGCCTTAATTCCTTTACTTGCATTAATTTTGTGTATTAAATATTTTCACAGCTTGGAATTTGGAAGTAAATCCAAGGAAGCTGAACTTAAAGCAGTCATGTAACAACTTAATTGATTAACCCTGCCATTGTTAGCTAGTCCTCACTGATAAATGACAATGACAGCTGCTTCAGAATTTACTTTCTTCAATATTTTGATGTAAACTTTTTTTTTTTTTGAGACAGAGTCTTACTCTGCCACCTGGGCTAGAGTGTCATGGCATCAGCCTAGTTCACAGTAACCTCAAACTGCTGGGCTCAAGCAATCCTTCTGCCTCAGCCTCCCGAGTAGCTGAGACTACAGGCACACACCACCATGCCCAGCTAATTTTTTTTATTTTCAGTAAAGACTGGGTCTCACTCTTGCTCAGGCTGGTCTCAAACTCCTGACCTCAAGCTATCCTCTCGCCTCAGCCTCCTGGAGTGCTAGAATTACAGGCATGAGCCACCGCGCCCGGCCTGATGTAATCTTAATTTTGGCATTTGGTCTAGATGTCAAAGTTTGTTATGATTTCCTCAGTACACTAAATGGTCATAAATGAAAAACTGAGTTAAAATTATGAATTAGCAAATTCTATAATCTACCACACAGACACACAAAAAACACAAGGGGGAATAGATAAAACAAGATTGGCAAATTGTTGATAACTGTTGAAGTTGGTAGGAGAACTTATCATGAGAACTCATGATATATACAAATGTATTTATTATATACCACCATGTGATAGATATATGTGGATACATTGTACTATTCTATTTTTTTGGGTATGTTTAAATTTTACAATAATAAAAGGTTAAAAAGTTGTTCTAACATTTTTGGATCCAATTTTAAAGACTTTAATATAGAGCCCACCAAACCCTAACTCAATTTTATTACAAAATCTATAATTAAAACAATGTTCAAGCCTTTCACAGTGATACATTGTTTTAAAAATCAGCATCTTACACTCATCAAATGCAACTTTCACAGTGAAAGAAGAGTATACCTACATCTCCCCTGGAAAAAAAAATATCACTAGGTTGAATTTTAACCAGGTATGATATAATTGGCAGATCTGCCCAAAGGTTACCTTGAAAGCAACAAGCCAGCTGGGGCCAGAGGATGCAGAAAGAATCCCCAACATTTCTAAGCTTCCTAGACACTGGAACCTGAGAGTTGTTAGTGTGGCTCCTTAATAAAACCATGAATATTTTTCATTAGAGTCAAGCAGAGAATAGCCAATCCAAGTAGGGCTTGCTTGCTGTGAACAATGCTGATAACTTTCTTAAACAGTGGGTCCAATCAGTATTTGCTACAGACCAGAATACAAGACAATCTGACTCACCCTCTATGGGAATGAAAACCCCACTGATTGGGCATAAATAAGACAGACCCAAAGTTCAGACAGTAACTGCAGGAATGGGCAAATAACCTTCTCCTTCTGTTTCAAGTGTGTCAGAAGCCCCAGGAGTGAGAAGAGGAAATCTGGGAGCTCACTCCAGGTTGGCAAGGATCAGATCCCCTATCTTTTCCCTCATATAAAGGGAAAGATCCAAGCTCAACCTTCTATAGGATTTCACTCCTGCCCCCAGGAGTGAAAGGAGTATTAAAATACACCAGTGTATCTCATCTCAGGCCTCTAGGTGCTGGGCAGCTGGCTTTCCCAAATATACTGAATTAAAATTGCCTGAATCCAAGGCTGCCTTTCCCATGCTCACCCACTAAAATGGCAGAACCACAGAGGGAGGGCCTTTCCAATGGAATGCCTCTTCATATTGAGGGCCCTGACATGCCACTCTATGGGAAGACAGAAGGGTCAGGAGAATTCATACCTGCCTATCTCTTGCTAACACTTAGCTACATGAGGTTTTGCCTTTCCCCAATTAAGCTTCTTTCCTAAACCTTTCCTTGTAATGCTGTGGAATTTACAATAAGCCATAGTGCATGACAGGTAGAGGCTAGAAGGACCCACCTTGCATGACACTGGAGGGGGCAGGGATGATTCTGAAGATAAATCCTAAAAGGAACAGGTTGGCCGGACAATGGCTACGCCTCCTATACCTGGGATGACTGACTTCTTCATTCAGATACACCAACAGGGTGAACAGAGATTTCAAACTTTATTTAATGAAATTTTAAGAGGTGAAATAAAAGGATATTTTAAAGTTTTGTATTAACATTTACATTCTCCCCATATTATCTTTTAAAGAGAAGCTTACAAATTTTTGTTGTGGTGGCTTATTCCCCCATAACTGCAACCAACTTTTCTATTGCTCCTTGGTTTCCAAGGGTCTTTCACATTTACTTCCCCCAATAATTGCTGTAATTCCCATTTTACAGAAGAGTAAACAAAATATAGCTCAAAAACTTGAAAGTTTTAATACAGTTATTCCTTCTTAAAGTGAAATTAAATTTTTTAAATAAAGACTGCTACTTTATTCAATCACTGAAATATCTGTTGGTAATTAAATGGACTGTCCTTACCTTTACCAATTTTCCACTAATCTCTGGCATATCTCCCATTTTCCGATTATCCAGCATCCGAATTTCATAAGACTGACCTATTTAAAGAAACTGTGTATCAAAAACAATCCATATAAAGAACATCAATGTTTACCATAATTTTAACTATCTTTCTCAGAACAGACAATTACCCAATGTTAATTTGTTAATTTGCTAGAAAAGGTTGATAAGGTTGATCTTTCTCTTCCTTACAAATCATACCATCCTTTCCTTCTTACACTATTACAGAAGACTGAAGAGATTCTCTATCAATTTATTTCCATCTACCACTCTCTTACACTAAATTTTGTATTATGCATGCATGCATAATGATTAGTCTCATTATCTGAGACTAATTTTTATAACAGCTTTTCTGAGATATAATTTACATACCATAAAAGTCACCCTTTTAAAGTGTGTAATTTATTGGTTTTTAGTACATTCAGAGTTGTGCAACCATCACCATTACCAATTTTTTTTTTTTTTTTTTGAGACGGAGTCTCACTCTTTCGTCTGAAGTAGAGTGCCTTTGCGTCAGCCTAGCTCACAGCAACCTCAAACTCCTGGGCTCAAGCAATCCTTCTGCCTCAGCCTCCCGAGTAGCTGGGACTACAGACATGCTCCACCATGTCCGGCTAATTTTTTCTATATATTTTTAGTTGGCCAATTAATTTCTTTCTATTTACAGTAGAGACGGGGTCTCACTCTTGCTCAGGCTGGTTTTGAACTCCTGACCTTGAGCGATGCACCCGCCTTGGCCTCCCAGAGTGCTAGGATTACAGACGTGAGCCACCACGCCCGGCCACCATTACCAATTTTAGAGCATTTTTATCATCTTAAAAAGAAACTCAATACCTATTAAGCAGTCACTTCCCATTCTCCACCCCGCCCCCATCCCACCCAAGACAACCCTTTGCAACCACTTATCTACTTTCTGTCTTTAGGAATTTGCCTACTCTGGACACTATATAAATATAGTCACACAAGGTATGTTTTTTTGTAACTGGCTTCTATTACTTAGCATAATGTTTTCAGGGTTCACCCATGTTGCAGCATGTACCCAGTACTATATGCCTTTTTATTGTCAAATATTATTCCACTGCATGAATATACCAATTTTTTTTAATCCATTAATCAGCTGATGGACATTTGAGTTGTTTCCATTTAAAAAACCACAGATATTCACACATCAATCTAGAGAATTAGGAAAATAAGCTGCTGCAAAAAATTAATCATGTACTCCAAAATATCACTAATGTACTCCGAATTCTCAAAAATGATTTCTGGATTATCTATTACTAAACAATAAAAATGACAGTATAATTTGGCATGCAGAAAATCAGTAAAAATTAGAGAATGCTTCTAGAGCAGGGCACGGTGGCTCACGCCTGTAATCCTAGCACTTTTGGAGGCCAAAGCAGGTGGATCGTTTGAGCTCAGGAGTTTGAGACCAGCCTGAGCAAGAGCGAGACCCCATCTCCACTAAAAGTAGAAAGAAATTAATTGGACAACTAAAAATATATAGAAAAAATCAGCCGGGCATGGTGGCGCATGCCTGTAGTCCCAGCTACTTGGGAGGCTGAGGCAGGAGGATCACGTGAATCCAGGAGTTTGAGGTTGCTGTGAGCTAGGCTGACGCCACGACACTCTAGCCCAGATAGTAGAGTTGAGATTCTGTCTCCAAAAAAAAAAAAAAAAGTATGCTTCTAGGACCACATGAAGTTGAGACTATAACTACCAATACCTTCTCCGTACTCCCATGAGGCTGACAGAAAAACACACAAAGGGTGCTAGACTATAGGGTCAAAATTCAACAAAGGGTTATCGAAATACAAATAAATCACTTGAAGGCCAGTGAAGAAAAACAACTATATAGACTATGTTACCAAGGAATATCCTTAAATTCATTCAACAGATTGAGAGAGGTAAACACTAAAAAAACACCTTTATGGCAGGAGACATTTTTAAAAAGTTAGACCAAGACACAGAATCAAAGAAGATATTTGCAGTAAACTTAACAACAGATCTAAATTCAGAAAATAAATAATTTTCAAAATAAAGATATATATAGTTTTGAAAAATACACCATTATACATTTAAAATTACACCCAACCTCAAAAGAATTTAGAAAATAAAAATTAACAAAACGTTTGTGCTGATTATCAGGTCAACAAAGACTCTTTAATTAATTGAAAATCAAGTGGTTATGGGTGGGGAAGATTAAGCCCATATATAGTGGAAAACAGAAACTGATTAAGTCTTTCTAAAAGGCAATCTGGCTGCACCTGTCAACAAGTTAAATACTGTACCCTTTGACTCAGGAATTCTACTTGGTCAAGACAAACAAAAAAATGTAGGAGGGGAAATATTTGCAACTCGCATTACACACAAAGGGCTAATCTCCCTACCACAGAGTATAAAGAGCTCCTACAAAATAGCCAACAAATGTTCATTCAATAACCCTAGAGGAAAAAATGAGCAAATGAAATGAACATGTGTGTTCTCAAAAGCAGGAAATGCCAACAGGTCTTCAACATAATATAATAAAAGACACTCAACCTCCATTGGAGAAATACAAATTAAAACCACAGTGAAATCATTTTTGACCTATCAGATTAGCATAAATCCCTCAGTGTTCTGCTGTATTAGATGTAAAGTATAAGAGAGAGGAGGATCACTCCTGATTTTTGGTTAAGGAACTGAAGAACAGTTGCCATTCCCTGACATGGTGAAGATGAGCAAGTAGACTCGAAAGAGAAAATCAAGAGTTCAACCGAATATATTAAGTCTGAAGGTACCTATAAGCACACCCAAGTGATAATCAAGTTGATTTATAAATATGGAGCTACAAAGAGGAGATTTGGTTAAAGACATTAACAGGGGACTTTTCAGGATACAGTTGTAAGGTAGAGCCATTTAAAGACAGGATCACCTAAGGAGTATAAAGAGAAGAGGGCCAAAGCACTTCCCTGGCATGATGGGAGTAACCCAGAGAAAAGCAGCCAGTGAAGTGTGAGATGGACAGAGTGCACAGTACCCTGGGGCCCTTTGATTTGGCTGTCAAGGAGGGAGAGAAAACTTGTCTCACTGGGATTATTTTGTGATTCTCAGAAACTCAAAATCCTCGGAATGGAAAAAAACCAAAGGAAGAAATCTCAATTTTCCCATCTTACGTATTATTTTTCCTGGTCAATCTAAGGAGGAAACATCTATACTCAATACAAAGTTCAATCTATTTCCTCAAACAGGTCTCTAGACTCATTGCTCTTGTATTAAAGCACTCTAAATTTTTATTCTTCTAAAATCAAAAGTAGGTATATTTAAAAGGCTCTGTAACACTTGTTACGCTACAAGTGGCTTCCTTTTTGGAAACTGTATGTTCTTCAATGATGATATCCACTGCGTGAACAACGAGACTGATTTTACAGATTTAATTTCTCCTTCTATTTGTCCTCATCCATAATTCTTTTAATAACACAGTTTCCTGAAATATCAGTATCAGTTCTAACTGAAAGATAAAGAAGGTTCCACTATTAAGGAAGTATAAAGTTAACATATTCAAAGAGAGATGCTAGTCCTATTTTTAGCTTTATCTTTTGAATTTACCTTTCATGTTTTGGTTTTCTTGCTCCTTTTTTGGCTAAGAAACTCCTAAGTACTGCCAGAGTTGAAAAATGTAACTGTTGTGAGTTCATGTCCCCACGCACTTTTGAATATACAGACTTTAAGTCTAGCTTCATCAGATGGACTCCAGAGCAAGAGGTAGCCCCAAATCAGACAGCCCTGCTTTGCAAATTTCAAAGCTTCAGAAACCTTATTTCTAAGGTCCTGCCATAGAACTTTAATCTAGTAACAAGAACCAAAGCTAGTAAGAAGGAAATATACTACGGCATAAAATGAAATTTACCCAAACATTTTTTTCTGAAAGTTATAGCATTTAACAAATCCTTAATCCAATAAACATGTTGTTTTCTAGGGCCTAAGACCTATTTGCAAAGTAGCTAATATTGGTTAATTAACATCCTTAGCAGAGTACTCTCCAAGAAAAATTCAGCCTCCCAATGAAAAGGTATTTTGGGAAAAGCTAAGAGAAAAGGTTCTTTTTACTTAGAGTTAGGTGCTGATCCAGCAGGAGCAATGAGCCAATCTGGCAGACAGCAAGGAGTTAAGATCAGAAGTCTCACTCACATCATGAGGTGTGGAAGCATCAAAGACTCAGCCCCAGCTGTAAGACAAGGGGCAGCCTATTCCAGCCAGATCCCTGCTCAAAGAGAGAGCCAGCTGCATGTACTACACCCTCTAGTGGCTCCATGTTAGGACTACAGTTTTTACTCCACAAAGTCAGAAACAACTCTTCCTACAGACAGCTACTCAGGCATAATCATGCAAACACAAATACAAAAAACTCTGTACTTCTACACTTCAAAAATGACACCCTAAGACATCAATACAGCTATAAAAACTTAGAACAAGCACAGGTGGTGCATGCCTGAGTCCTAGCTATTCAAGAGGTTGAGGAGAGAGGATTGCTTGAGCCCAGTAGTTCAAGACTAGAATAAAAAACAAAGTGACAACCCTTCTCCTTAAAAAAAAAAAAAAAAAAAGTAAAGTTAAGGCTACACGGAATTTTCTTTTTCTTTTTTTTACAGTGTAACACAGTGGCAAATATCCTTCATCAATAGCTGTCCAAGAGGCAGAAGGTGAGCAATGAGCCTAAGGGGAGACTATTAGCAGTAAGCAAGCCACAGCCCAAGAATGGCATTCAGCCCCCAATATGTGCCAAACTTCCTCTGAGAAGATCCATCTAAAAAAGGTGGTGGTGAGGGAGAAACCATAGATTTGCCTGGATATTCAAAGTAATAAGAAAATGAAGCATGGTCCCCAGACTAGCAGCAGCATCACCCAGTAACTCGTGGGAAATGCAAATTCCCGGGCCCAGTCCCAGACCTACTGGATCAAAAACTCTGTGGAGCACAGCAGCGGTTTGACGAGCTCTCCAGCTGATTCCAATGCATGCTAAAATACATAAAGCTCTATGTCAGGCGTCCTCAAACTGCGGCCCGCCGAGGACATTTATCCGGCCCGCTGAATGTTTTTGCCACTGCTGCCTGTCTTGCTTAGCAGCCGACTCGTCCCAGGCCCACAGTGCGCACTCTCCAATGGTCTGAGGGACAGTGAACTGGTCCCCTGTTTAAAAAGTTTGAGGACCCCTGCTCTATGTAAAGCTACAAATATCCAGTCAGTCAATACTCTATCCAACACAAAGCATTCAAAATCTTTTAGAAACAATTTTCTACTCAAACAGCTCTTAATGTAAGAATTAACAATCTTTTCTCAGAAGCTGAACAAATGCTATAGGATATATAATAAATGCTCCCTCAAAATGCCATACCAAAGAGAAAAATGGCCTGAATTACAATGGTCAATTATACATTTACATCATTTTATACAGGTTCACTTAATGTTATATGAGCCATTGCACCAATATTATAGGTAATGAGATCTCAAAGGTTTTTTTTTAGGCCAGGCACAGTAGCTCACACCTGTAATCCCAGTGCTTTTGGAGGCTGATGCACAATGATCACTTCAGGCCAGTAGTTCTAGACCAGCCTGAGCAACATATCGAGACTCCATCTTCCTAAAAAATTAAAAAACTAGGTGGGCATGGGTGGCATGAGCCTACATATCCTAGCTACTTGAAAGGCTGAGGCAGGAGGATTGCTGGAGCCCAGGAGTTTGAAGTTACAGTGAACTATGATCACAACATTGCACTTCAGCCTGGGCAACAGAGCAAAACCCTGTCTCAAGGGGGAAAAAAAGTCCT
Organism: Cheirogaleus medius; assembly: GCA_008086735.1. Lineage (NCBI taxonomy): Eukaryota > Metazoa > Chordata > Mammalia > Primates > Cheirogaleidae > Cheirogaleus > Cheirogaleus medius. Next base: position 3,092,151 of record VBSM01000813.1, on the reverse strand, counting down.
TTTTAGTCCAAATTATTTCATTGTCTATGTTAAAAGTAAGGACTAAGTCAATCTAAAGCTATTTAAAGTAAATTGCACTGATTCCTTTTCAAGTGATCAAAATTCATTAAGTAGTCATTCACTTGTTTGATATGATCATAAATCCTTCAGTAGTCTAGGACAGCTCTGGCTCCTTTACTATTGTGCTCTACAAATCCATGTGTGTTCACATATATTCACTGTATATGTATGTGTACAGTATATATATTTGAATATACATATGGGCAGATATATTTATACATACACACAGAGAAGCAATGGCTCAGGGTTCATTAGATGCCCATTTAAAGACCTAGTTTTAACAGTGCCCTCTTGAGATAAGCTAGGAGGCAGTACTATAGGATGCAGAGTGTAAAAACACTAAAAGTTTAGTGTCTAAAAGCTTAAGAGAAAATGATGCCCATCCTATGGATACACAGTGACTCATCCTACACCACTTTGGAGACCATCCACCTAGTATATGTATGGCCTTGGTTAGTTTCCTATTGCTGCTATAATAAATTTCCACATGATTATTAGTGACTTGAAACAATACAAATTTATTATTGTACATTTCTCAAGTTCAGAAATACAAAAATGGGTTTTACCAGGCTAAAATCAAGCTGTCAGCAGGGCTGCATTTCTTCTAGAGGTCCTAGGGGAGAATCCATTTCCCTGCCTTTTTCAACTTCTAGAGGTCACCTGTATCCCATGGCTTGTGGCCTTTCCTCTACCTTCAAAGCCAGCTGCATGAAGCATTTTCAAATCTCTCTCTTACTCCTGACTTTCAAACTTCCCTTTTTAACTTTTAAAGACCCCTGGATTTCACTGGGTCCACCTACATAATCCAGGATAATTCCCCATCTCAATATCCTTGATTTAATCACATCTGCAAAGTCTCTTTGCCATGTAAGGTAACACATACAAGTTCTGGGGATTAGGACATGGGTATCTTTGGGGAGTCATTATTCTGCCTACCACAGTTGTTAACCCATGCAAAAATGCTATTTCTAAAGCTCAAAACTCTATTATAGGCTATTTAAAAGATTATAATCATACTTTCCAACACCTAGCAAAATTCCTGAGTCATTATACAGGTATCTAGTCCCACAGTTGTGTTCTAACCATTTTTAAAACTCGGTCATCTAGCTGCTTGGTCTAAATATAATACTTTGTCTTCTATTATAATCAGAAATCATTAAAGCTCTTATAAATAACTGTAACAGCAGGAAAGGCTCATGATGTGCTTCCTATGTGCTAGTCAGCTTGTAAATACATCATGGCTGGGCACAGTGGCTCACGCCTGTAATCCTAGCACTCTGGGAGGCTGAGGCGGGAGGATCGCTTGAGCTCAGGAGTTCGAGACTAGTCTGAGCAAGAGCAAGACTCCATCTCTATTAAAAATAGAAAAATTAGCTAGGCGTGGTGTTGTGCGCCTATAGTCCTAGCTACTCGGGAGGCTGAGGCAGGAGGACTGCTTGAGCCCAGGAGTTTGAGGTTGCTGTGAGCTACGCTGATGCCACAGCACTCTAGCTGGGGCGACAGAGCAAGACTCTATCTCAAAAAAAAAAAAAAAAAAAAATCATAAGTACATCACATATATTAACTCAATTTAATCTCAACCATCCCCCTAAACTAGCAAGTGGTAGAATGGAATCTAAACACAAGCAGCCGACCCCAGAGACTTTGATGATAAACCAGTACTCAATGATGCCCTCTCTACCTCTCACATACCACTAGGTGCTTTGAATAATATGTGTAAGAACATCCAATATGCAGCAGAAGCACATACATCCTGAGGAATTCTATTTCATAGGCAACTAATTTTGACAGCTTCTACTAGGCATTACAGATGAAATTCTCTCTTAAATTTCATCCTTTAGCAACAAGGCCATTAAATTCACCACAACTACACTTAAGCATATAATACTTACCATATGAGCAAATAAGTTTATTGGAATAAATTCAATGAAATATTAACTACACAATATTTTAGTTATATCAAGATTGCCATAAAACATGATTAGATTCTTCTTGGGTGTTTAAAAATGGTTATAATTCAGTGGCTACCCCAGGGTAACAGAGCTAGATAATAGAGATAGGGGAAGATAACTTTTTATTGCACACCCTTTCCTCCCTTTTGAGTTATGAACCATGTATATAACTCATCTGTTTAAACTATTAAATTCAGGCCGGGCGCGGTGGCTCACCCCTGTAATCCTAGCACTCTGGGAGGCCGAGGCGGGAGGATCACTCAAGGTCAGGAGTTCAAAACCAGCCTGATCAAGAGTGAGACCCTGTCTCTACTAAAAATAGAAATAAATTAATTGGCCAACTAAAAATATATAGAAAAAAATTAGCCGGGCATGGTGGCGCATGCCTGTAGTCCCAGCTACTCGGGAGGCTGACGCAGAAGGATTACTTGAGCCCAGGAGTTTGAGGTTGCTGTGAGCTAGGCTGACGCCACGGCACTCACTCTAGCCTGGGCAACAGAGTGAGACTCTGTCTCAAAAAAAAAACAACTATTAAATTCAAACTGGTGACAATTAACTAAAACCTTAGAAAACACAAACTATTCTAGTAAAGAGATTCAGTGGTTATGAAAATTAAGATTTTGAATTAGAAAACTATGGGTTTAAATCTATATCTATAAAAAACATGGTCAATAATCTATATAAAAGAAAAATTTTTACTCCCTCAAAGGCTTTAATTTCATTATAAAATAGGGATAATACTTGTGCTTTCATGAAATGTCACCTATTATTTCCAAGAAGCAAACAAACAAGGACATGCAAATCATAACTTTGGGTCTACAGGCTAAGCCTGGCTCCTAAAACTAAAGTCTGCTAATAATGCTGACGGCAAGTTTATCTTCCCAGGTGTACAACAGAGACAAGATCAATCATTCTTCTACCTACCCAGAGACATCTACATAATTGATTCTTCCTTCATTCCTTTTTTCTCTTCAAACATTCACCTTATCCTACATAAAAGGTAGATTTCCTGGGCCTCACATAAATGTAACCATTTGCCTCACACCCCACCTATCTTTTCTTCTGTACACCTTCCTTAAGTGAAGTTCCCAAATTCCCCTTTGGAAAAACAGCCAGAGATCTGTCTGTAGTTTGTGGTTTTCCCAGCTGCATCCTCGAACTTTGGCTTAATAAACCTCCATTGACCTGGGGGTGGGGAGGGGTGCGGAAAAGGCCTGGGCACAGTTCCTGACCCTAATCTAAGCACTTTGGGAAGTGGAGGCGGGATGATCATTTGAGGCCAGGAGTTTGAAACTAGCCTGGGCAACATAGTAATAACCCATCTCTACAAAAAATTGTTTTAAAAATTAGCTGGGTGCAGTGGTGCATGCCTGTAGTCCTAGTTACTCAGGAGGCTTAGGCAGGAAGATTGCTTCAGCCCAGGTGTGAGGTCGCAGTGAGCTAGATTGTGCCACTGCATACCAGCCTGGGCGACAGAGTGAGACCCTATCTTTTTTTTTTTTTAAAGGCAATTGTTTAATTTCTCTCTCACTTATTACAATGGGTACAGATAAACTCCTATGTGTAAGCTTAAAATGAATTAAAACCTGTACTGATAAATGACAATTTCAAGTTCCTTATTTATTCCCTTCTTATAAAATCTCCATATCCTTTTTCAAGAAACAAGACATTTCCATTGAAAATTATTTTCCTTGGTGGAGCTGAAGAATTCATTTCAATGCAAGAAAATTGATTCATGAGCATTAAAACAGAGTAACAAATTGACTTTTATAAACAGCAACAGAAAATAGCAAATTATGTCACTACTTAAAAGTCACACCATCAAAACTGATGTGTAGATATTACTATACTAAAAATGGTATCACTGAGGTTTACTTTGTAAGAACTTTCCACAGCAATGTCACTTCATCTAAAAAGGTATTCATGGATTTTATTGGAATTCCTGGATAGAATTCATCAAGCCCATTCAATTTATAGCCATAATCAGTCATTTTTTAATATTATTTTTTACAACTATGCCTGTTTTTCTTACATTCATCAATTATCACCTGAGAAAGGGACACAGAAGAGCCTGCTGGGGTAATGGAAACGCTGGACATAGGCAGTAGTTTCAAGGGCATATATACATGTTAAAATTCATTGAGCTCCCAGCTACCTGGGAGGCTGAGGCAGGAGGATCACTTGAGCCCAGGAGTTTGAGGTTGCTGTGAGCTAGGCTGACGCCATGGCACTGTAGCCCGGGCAACCAAGTGAGACTCTGTCTCAAAAAAAAAATTCATTGAGCTCTAGCTTAAGACCTGCGCACACTACTATATATACATCAATTATTTTTTTTTAATCTAAGCTTTCCAAATTGACACTGAGCAAGTTAATTAACTGCTCTAAGCCTCAGTTTAATCTGTAAAATGTATTAATAACACCTCTTCTATGGATATTGTGGGAACTGAATAAGGTAACACATGTATTTGGCACAATGCTTCATACACAGTAAGCACTCAATTAACGTCAGTCTACTGTATCACCACTTTAGATGGTGGACTGCAACTTTTATCAGTCTGAAATATCTTTATCCAGTTTAACAATAACAATGATAATTATGAGTATCCCCCCAGGCCATCAGATGCACATCCTACGAGGGGCGTGGGGTGCGTATGTGTGCACGCACGCATGCCCATGCATGTTCATGCATCTGTGCATATATTCAATCCATGGTATGTACATAACAAAACATATTCAACTATTCCCCAAGTAAGGGAAATTGAAGTTATTTCCTTTTTTGTCTGTAGAAATAAAGTTACAGTGAACATCCTTGCCCATATATTGTTTCTTCTGAGATTTTTACACCTAAAACAGATTACCAAATAAATTCTTAAGGTTCTTTCAAATTTAAAAGTTAAGTATCAAATAACTGAAAGCCTACCCAAATACTAAGTATTAAAAACAAAGTGAGAGTATTATCACAGGTGCTACAGATACAACTACCTGAAGGAAAATCTCATAGATTCTAAACTTATACATAAAATGAAAAGTTAGAAATAAGTTATTGTTCCACATTTCAGAATATTAATCATAAATAGTCTAAAATCGACAGCTCTTTCCAAAAGTTCAAGGAACTAATAAAAATTCTATTTAATGATGGAAAAATAATCACAATGTAATCTTAAGTGAATAGATGCATAATTCTAATATTTTCTAATTGAAAGAAAATGTACCAAGGAAATATACCAAAAATGTTAATTACATTCAATTTTTAGTATTATCCTTTCACATATTTCCCAGTTTTTCTACAATGAGTGTGTGCTATTTTTATAACAAAAATGCTCAGAATTGTTTTAAAAATAAGAATTCAGCATGCTTTCAGCATATGCATCCAACAGATTAATTCCTACATAACAAGGTACTTTCATTTACAGTGGTAAGTCACATTGGTCTGTACCAAAACTGCAAAGAGCACCTAAAAAAAATCCCTTATATTTTCCAAAGGTAAACTCTACCACCACATCTTTTTTCCATTTTGCCCACTCTTTCATGTCACCAAAATGTAACACTCTGACATAAAGTATAAACAAGATATGGGAAGATAAAATTCGACACAGTTTATTTAGCCAGACCCCATCTTGGTGCAGCTTAAGTCTATTTTCAGCACAAAACTGCTTTATGTTTAAGATCCAGGTTCCTTGCCAGCTGGACTTCTGATTCATTTTCAAGTTCCATACTTAAACAACTGTCCTTAAAAATAACTGACACTCTTTCCTACTTGCTCCTCCGTTGGATTATGTCTGAAAAACTCTGTAATAAATCCTTCTTCACAGACCCTCTTTAATGCAAATCAGTTTACACAAACTATTACTGTTTGCTCACGGTAAAATTCATACACTTTTCATCAACTAATGTTGTAAAATTTAAGAAAAAGAACCTAATTTTAAATTATTACCAGTAATCTAGGCTACTACCAAAACATTTATTTTGGATTTTTGTAAATTCTTGCATGTTAAAATATGAGATAGCCATACTAACCTTGGTTCAAGTAAGTGAGTGTTTCATCATGTAGTTTTACTGCTGGCGATGTTGCAGCACACATCACATACTGAAAGGGTGGGTGTTTAGTTTCACCATCCAGTGGAAGGCTGGAATCTTCCTGCTTGAAAATGGGCAATGCCAAAACATCACTGAAAAGCAAAAAAAAATCAACACTGATCTTACTTTGAGTTTAAAATATTTAAAAGCATGTAAACATTTAGGGATAGTTTCTTTTAAAATTTAAGATCAGAAATTGTCCGTAGAATAAAAGAACTACTAGTCCTAATCTGGTTCACCTAACAGATAGTTTTAACAACACACACCTTTAGTGGGGGGATGGGCAGGGTGGCTATGATTAAGTGTATAAAATTAGTAGTTAATAAACTCCATGCTACTGATAAAAGTAACAGATCAGGCTGATAATATATATGATATTTAAAAAAATTCTTTAAAAACTTTAAACTCCAAATTATTTCTACAATAAAAAGAGCAAGTCAAGAGTGCATAGCTACCTGTTTTAATAGGCAGGAACTATTATTGCTGCCAAAGGTAGGTCACACTGGCACCACGGAATTACAAAGACGCATTTGATTAAAATGGTGCTTTACAAAAAGTTCCCTGCTAGGCCTGGCAAGGGCTGAGAACATAAAGCTTCATGCCTAGTCTAAAACAATGGCTCCTTCTGAGAGGCAAACAGTAGCAGTAGAAACAGCTGCTATTTTTCCCCCAAGAATAATTCGGGGCATTGATTGGGAGGGAGATACAGAGGTCTTCTGGGGTGCTGTCTATATTCCGTCAACCTGGGTTTATACAAACATGGATGTGTTGGGTTTGTTTTTCTGTTGTCATTAACAGCTTTATTGAGATATAATTACACACCATAAGTCACCCTTTTTAAGTATATACTTCAGTGGTTTTTAGAATTTAGTATAGTCACAGGGTTGTGCAACCATCACCAGTACCTAACTGAAGAACATTTTCTCACCTCAAAAAGAAATTCTGTACCCATTAGTAGTCACTCACTATCTCGTCCCTGACCCACTCAGCCCCTGGCAACCACTGATATACTTTCTGTCTCTACAGATTTGCCTATTCTGGACATTGAATGAAAATGTAATCATATAACTATGTGGTCTTTTTATGACTGGTTTCTTTCACTTAGCATGTTTCAAGGGCCATCTATGTTGTAACATGTATCAGTATTTCATTCCTTTCTTTTTTTTTCAGATACAGGGTCTTGCTATGTTGCCCAGACTAGATTGGCACTCCTGGGCTGAAGGGTCCTCCTGCCTCAGGCTCCCAAATAGCTGGGACTACAGGTACGGGCCACCATGCCTAGCACTTCACTGCTTTTTATAGCTCCATTGTATGAACATATCGTATTTGGCATCCATACATCAGGTGATGAACATTTGGGTTGTTTCAATTTTTGGCTATTATGAATAATGCTATGTGAGCACTTTCATATGTATTTGTGTAGACATGATTTCAATTCTCTTGGGTGTATACCTATGAATGGAATTACTGGGTCATATGATAACTGTTTAACTTTTTGAGAAACTGCCAAACTGTTTCCCAAAGAGCCTATACCATTTTACATTCCCACCATTAATGTATAGAGGGTGGTTATTTGTTTTTGAGATAATTCCCTGAGCTGTACATTTATATCTTGTTACCTATTATATATTTATTCTTCAATAAAAAGTAAAATAATACTAATAACAACAACAAAATATCCAAGTGAATAACTACTATATCAACACCAATAACAGGGACTTATCTAAATTGCTTATTTTCTCTTTTATTTTCCTACAAGCTGTTGACTCAGATATTTGGGTAGCCCACTTCAATTAAAAACCAAAATGTATCAACTCAGTTTTAAGCCAAATAAAAAAAACTGGAAACAAATAAAACTCTTTATTAAAAAAAGTCACAATAGTCAAAAATGGCTCTAGGGTAGATGAAAATATCTACTCTGTGTGTGTGTGTGTGTGTGTGTGTGTGTGTTTTAAGAGAAAAGCTCTCACTCTGTCCCCCAGGCAGGAGTGCAGTGGTACAATCATAGCTCACTGTAACCTTGAACTCCTGGGCTCGAGGGATCCTCCTACCTCAGGCCCCTGAGTAGCTGGGATTACAGGCGCCTATCAACAAGCCCACTAATTTAAAAAAAATTTTTTTGGGGGGGGGTCTCACTATGTTGCCTAGGCTGGTCTCAAATTCCTGGCCGCAAGCAATCCTCCTAACTTAGCCTCCCAAAGTGCTGGGATTACAGACATGAACCACCACAACCTGGCTGAAAATATATATTGCATATTCTTATGCCATATGTATGTAAGCATTTAAATCCCTCTTGGTGAGAAAGAAAAGAATGAGATGAGAGCTGTGACTCAGAAGCATTAGTTAATTATACTGAAAAATGATATGGGGAGTAATTTTAAGATTTTAATGCTAACCACTTGGGTTGATCATTAGATATAGGTCAGCAAAACAAGACATAAGACTTCATGAGAATCGATATTTATAAATTGTCACATATAAATGATAACATTGTATATGCTTCAGGCCCTAGAAGATAACCACCTTTTTATTCACTTGGTTATAGCCTCAATGATCCACACAGGAAATACTATGTTCATGGCAGGTGCTAAATGACTCTTGAACAAACTTAACATACAAACACCTAAAAATCACTTGCCATTGAATTCCCAATTAACTTTTTACTTAATTAGAAAGAAAATGCATTCCAATCAACACAGCAACCAATGATTCTTTTCAAACAGAAGTCAGATCATTTCATTCCTCTGAACTCTCCATCAGCTCACTTTCAACCAGGGTCCTTACAAAATCCTACAAGACCTACTCAACATGTTCCTCACCCCCTCTCATTCTCACCCTCACTCCCGCTGTCCCAGCCATACTAGCTAGCCTCTGTGCATGCCTTTTCCAGGGTCTTTACAGTGGTTCTTCTAATGGATGTCCTACTGGCTCATTTCATTCCAATGTCACCTTCTCAAAGAGGGCTTGACACTACAGTCCTCTCACCCACACTCCCAATTTCCTTTACCCTGCTGTACATACAGCTCTTATCACTTTCCAACAATATACATTACTTATTAAGCTTGTAACCCCCATAAATATATAACCCCCAAAACTTGTTTCTTTACTGGCTGACCCCAGCATCTAACACAAAGGAGCCCAAACATGTGCTGCATCAATAAACTAATTGTAGTATTTATAATCAATTAAGGCCAGGCACAGTGGCTCACACCTGTAATCACAGCACTTTGGAAGGCCGAGGCAGGAGTATCACTTGAGGCCAGGAGTTTAAGACCAGCCCGGGCAACGTAGCAAGATTGTCTCTACAAAAAAACATTTTTTTTAAAAATTAGCTGGGCATAGTGGTGAGAGCCTATAGGACTAGCTACTTGGGAGGCTGAGATGGAAAGATCATCTGAGCCCAGGAGTTTAAGGCTGCAGTAAACTATGATCACACCACTGCACTTCAGCTGGGTGATAGAGCAAGACCCTATCTCTTATTTAAAAACAAACAAACAAAAAAAGGAAGCATGGGTGCCTGGCTTCTGGCCAGGGCTCTGCTTCCCCCAAAAATAAATTAATTTTAAAAAATTAATTAAAAAAATGATTATTAATAAAATGGAAAACTAGGTCTCCAGACAATTTAAGATTATAATTTCTATGCTGAACCTAAGAAAATCCTAATATTTGATTGTTTTTGTAATCCATAAATGAAAACAGACTTTTGAGTATTAAAGACAGATTCTTAAATTGAACTAAAATAAGTAGGACATTTCTGAATAAAAAACTTACCAGAAAGCTACAACACTCCTAACCCTGTAATGTATTAAATTCGTAGTCTCAAAATACATAAAACCAAATGATGCATTTTGTAAGGCAAAACTGAAAGATCTACATGTTGGCAAATTTTAACATAGGTTAGCACCCAAAATTAGGATGCTACAGAACACTTGACAATCACAACAAGCTTGATCGAATGGAAGTATAAAAAACTATTTGGACACCTAAAAATCCAACAATGTTAAGATGCCTTCAGGGAGGACAAATGAATGACTGGGAGACACTAGTGTGAGGGGGAGACATCATCGTACACCCTTCCATAACTTTAACTTTAAATGTAATTATATGACTGTATTAGTTTTCAAAAAGTTAAAATTTGAATTTTTCTTAATGATGAGATAGCTAAAACATATCTGGAAGCTAAATGAAAATTCTAAAGAATTTAAGAGACTGGAAAGAAGCCAAAATGGAAATAACATAGAGAACTGAATATTTTTAAAGGACAAACTAATGACCAACCTCTACCCCACTGAGAACAAGAAATAAACAAAAGCTACATTATTACACATATATTCATAAAAGCATTGAAGAGCTAACAAAAGAGTGAACTGCAAAGCTGTGTTGTGGTTCTGGTGGCCTTCTGGGTCTAGGATATGCCTGTCCACATTAAACTGGATGGAAAGAGCTAGATGTGCAGGATAAGGGTGAAGAGAAAGCAAGCAAGATTTTGCATGGGCTTCTAGCACCAGATAGCTTCTCCAGGGTGGTCACTGACAGGTAGGGTTCCCAGGGGGTTGACAAGCAAATGAAAAGGCTAAGGTATCAAATCATTCCAAGTAATTCTGAAATGCTAGTACCCAAAAATAGCCAGGCATAAAAGCACAAACAAGACTCTAGGAGCAAAAACCAACAGCACAAATAACAGATGGCATATATCCAATACCAGATTCTGTTTGTTGGTATTCAGCTCTTTCCTGCCTCTGTTGCAGAGCGTTGGAGACCTAAAACTACACATAGAAGACTTCTTGCTAGCTAGAGTCCAGTCAGGTTGCTCCAAAGGCAAGGTACTGGTGGGAAATTACAAGAGTGGGAAAGGGGAAAAGCCAGACACAAAGGCAGGTAGCTGCACAGACTGTGGTTGCCAGAAAATACAGGGGATTAGCAGCCATGCCTCCTTCCCCAATCCTTCCAGTGTGTTACATATCAGGTACACACCAGGGCGTGTTACACAACAGGTACACGCCCTCCTCCCCCAACCCTTCCAGCACCTTTGCAATCAAATACTTTACTTAATCCCTCTCTGCTTGAAACATCTAAGTGATTCCTATTTTCCTTACTGGATATAGACCAAAGACTTCAGGTGCTGGAATTATCAGACTCAAATTATTATGCTTACTCTGTTTAAAGAAATAAAAGAGAGGGAGGGGGGCGTGGGCAATATACATAACCGTAATATTTGTACCCCAATAATATGCTGAAATAAAAAAAAAAATTAAAAAAAAAAAAAAAAAGAAATAAAAGATAAGCCTGAAAAGTTCTGCAAGGAACAGGAACCTTTAAGGGGCAACAAAACTATAAAGGAACAAATACAACTGTAAAATAAAATTGTCAAAATTAAACAACTCAGACAAAAGTTAAGACTAAGGAAACTAGAACACAGGTAGAAAGAAGTTATCCAGAAGGCAGCACAGAGATGGAAATGAGGGGAAACACAGAAGAGAAGTTAAGAAACACAGTTAAGAAAGGACAAAGTGAGATTTTACACTGAAGTCACAGAAGAAAGAATGGAGCAGATGCAATATTTGAAGAGATAAAGGCTGAGCAAATTCCAGAATTAATAAAATAGACCAATTCACTGATTCAAGAAGCCCAAAGGACCAAACCAGGATGAAATCCACACCTAAATACATCCTAGAAAAACTCATATGCCGTACGGTATGTGGAAGTTCAGTTTTATCAGTAAAGTACAAAGGGAATCAGCTGAAAACAGGCATGGGAGGAAGAGAAGTCATCAAGCCTTCTAGAAGAGGTAGGGAATAAATGAGGACATCATCACAGTGTTAACTATTGAGCAGCAGGATGGCCATACTCAACAGCCAAAGTCATGAACCAACCACAATGAAGATACTGATAATCAGAATATCCTCATGTCCATTCAATAAATTACATGTGTAGTCAAACATTTACTCATTAAAACAAAGTTAAAATCACCAAATCCAGGCTGTTGTCAAGGTGAGATTTATAGAACCCTGAATAAACACCTTATACGAAAAATTTTAGCCCATAAGGAAAGTTCTAACTTACTTGAAATTAATATAGCCTTGATTAAAAAAAAATAACAAAAGTCAGAAAAGAAAATTAAGGAACAATCTCATCAGGGAATACAGACAAACTATTTGTGAAACTTTGGAAGCGTTCTCTCTAAAATCAGTAAGAAGACTAAAAATTCAAGTTCTTAGCGCTTATAAACAATACTACACTGAAGCCCTAGTCAGTCCACAAAGGCAAAAAAAAGTAAGAATTACACAGGAAGAAACAAATCTATCATTATTTAAAGATATTGTCTAACTACACAGAAAATCTGAAATCCTACAAATTATTAGAACTAAGAAGTTCAGCAAGGTCTTGGAAGAAAAAAGAAGATAAAACAATACGAAAATATCTAATGGTATTCATTGCCTTATAAAATCTTTGAGTCCTCCACCATGTACTTTCTCCGGTGAGATGGTAGCAACATTAAGGAATACGATTTTTTGATAATGAAAGTGTCAACATTTGGAAGATGTGCATAACTCAGGAAACCACTATTTTCCAAATGACCAATGCATGCATATTTCAAAATTATACAGGGTAAGAGATCCAATCGAAGTGCAAGACAGACCAATCCATTCTAATGTAGGAGTATAAAAAGTACACTGATCTACTTTCAGATTCCACACTGCAACTAAACTTTTTAAGATACTACCATTTGTCAAGTGCTGGTATAGCACCAAAGAATATCCACAATTACCTGAAAGGGCTAGTAATGTAATATTTTTTCCAACCACTTATCCTCATGAGGCTGATTTTCTTCATACGTCAACCAAAACAATATATTCCAATAACAGATATGAGAACCCATCTGTTTTTCACTGAGCCGGACATTTAAGAGATTTGCAAAAAAATGTAAAATAATGCTACTCTTCTCGCTAAGTTTTTTGTTTTGGAAAAGTTTTTTAATAAAAAAATTATGGTAATACACAATGGTTTGTAATTATTATTTTAAATAAATTATCTTAAAATTTGATACTTCCATTATGAAGTGACTATAAAACATACAGCATACTATTCAATTCAGATGGGTTAAGACAAAGTAATCTCTAAACAAATGACACAGTGGTCCTACTCTACTCAAAATCACTGCTAAACCCACAGAGATCCTTTCAAGGCTAAACAGCATTCACAAGTCTATTTTATCTTTTGCTTCCAAAAAAATTTACATGTTTAAAAACAATAGTTTAGACTACTATACATCAGAAGTGTCAAAATCATGAGAAGGAAAAACTAAAAACTGTCACAGGAGATAAAAACTAAATGCAATATGGGATCCTGGGATTAGAAAAAAGACAACGGGGAAAACTGTGAAATCCAAATAAAATTTTGTACTTTAGAGAATAGTACTGCACCAAGGCTGATTTCCAGATTTTGAAAATTGCACTCTACTAATGTAAGCAAAGCTGGGTGAAGGGTATACGTGAGTGTTCTACATTATTTTTGTAACATAAAAATTTCAAAATGAAAAGTATTTTTTTAAGTTAAAAATTTCAACTAATATATGATGAGTAAAAACTAGTTTTGCCATAGTTAACATCAAGGCAAAAAATTTTAAATCTTAAAAAAAAAAAATTTATCATGCTTGAGGCTCTGCCTCGAGGGGGGAGGGGGCATGGGCAATATACATAACCGTAATATTTGTACCCCTATAATATGCTGAAATAAAAAAAAATTAAATTAAATAAAAAAAAATTTAAAAAAGACTCCACCACCAAAGGCTAACAGTTTCATATCCAACTATTAGATCTGTCCCAAAGCAAGCAAAATGTTACAGAGCTTCTTCCAAATTCAGTCACAGAACCTACAGCCAAAAAAAAGAGAGAAAAGATGAAGCATCAGATGGTATTCCACCAACAGCAAATGTTTAAGTGTATCCTGGCAAACCAACAGTGCTGCTGTGATGAAACATATCAAGTTTATGAGACCATATCAATAAATTGTCAAGTTTCAAACAGCCCTAATTTAAGGATATACACTATACTGAACCTTGGGGTGAGAGGTGGGGGGTAGAAAACCGCTCTAATTATTATTTTAAATAATAATTTAAAATAATTTAAAACTGAATACAAAAAAGATCTATGGACAAACAATAGAATTATGTAAATTAGCTGAGATACTTCTTAGTCTACATAAAAATAACTTCTCCAATATAAGATTTCAATACTGAGCAAATCCTTTTCCAAGGCAATCAAAGTACATTACTGTATTAGACTCCATCCTTTAGAGCAGGTATTGGCAAACTATGGCCCAAGAGCCAAATCCTGCCAGCCTGTCTTTGTACAACCAGGAGCTAAGAATGGTTTTACATTTTTTAAAGGGGTTATAAAAAAATAAATAAGTAAATAAAAGGTGACAGTCTATACTGCCTACAAAGCCTAAAATATTTACCATCTAGCCCTTTACAGAAAAGGTTTGTCCACCCCTGCTTTAAGGTAATAAACTTAAAAACCAATGTGGACACTATAATCTGAAATAAACAGATTTTTAAATCAGTAATTTACTAAATTCTTTTCTGTGCTACAGATAAGATTGAATCTATAAAAAGATTTTAAACCTGGAAATGAAGTTTTATAGCATTTATTGCTAATTCTGAAAGTATTCTGAAGTACCACTCATAGTGTATTTTTAAAATTTCACTGATCCTCAAAATTTTCTATACAGATCCTCAACTGTAAAGTCCCAATAAACCCATTATATTAATAAGCTGAAAATACCATCAGTCAAAAATACATCTAATACACCCAAACTACATCACAGCTAGCCTAGCCTACCATAAACATGCTCAAAACACTTATATTAGCCTATAGTTGGGCAAAATCATCTGGCAACACAATAAACCGTAGAGGACTGGTTCTGGTTGACTGGGAGCTTTGGCTAACTGCCACTGCCCAACATCATGAGAGTATCATTCCACATATGTCACTAGTCTAGGAAAAGACCAAAATTAAAAACACAAAGTACAGTTTCTGCTGTGTTTCTACTGAATGTGTATTGCTTTCACACCAAAAATCCTAAGTCGAACCATAAGACAGTCCCGTCCGTACTTCCAAAATATATGTCACCTACTCAGGGACAGTCTGTTTTAGCATGAGACCAAAAAAAAAAAAAAATCATCAGCTTTTAATAGCTACATAATAAACCTTATTCTTAACTAATCTTTTACTAACTCAACACTGATCTAAGTTAAAATTTTCCTGTTACCTTACAGGGTCTGTAAACTGATTTTTTAATTTGTATGCATTTATCACATACAACACGATGTTCTGACATACGGTATATACATTGTAGAATGGTTAAATCTAACAAATGCATTATATCACATATTATTTTGGTGAAAGCACTTAACATCCACTTTCCCGAATTTTCAATACATAGTCATTAACTAGTCACCTTGCTGTACAATAGACCTCTTGAAATAAACTGACATTTTAACTTTTCAATCAATATTCCAATTCCTTTATTAAAAGGATTTGTTTATAAAATTTGAATTCAGTCAAAAGGCTGCACTCAAGGATCCAGAAGGCCACATGTGGCTCCAAGGCCCCAGGTTCCCTACCCCTAGATTTCTAAGGTCTCTGTATCCATCTCTAGAATTCTAGAGTATTGTATTGTAAATTCTAGAGTATAGTACTGTAAAAAAGATTTTTTTTAAAGGTCTCGCTCTGTCACCCAGGCTAGCGTACACTAGTACAATCATAGCTCACTATAGCCTCAGACTCTTGAGCCCAAGCAATCCCTCTGCCTCAGCCTCCCAAGTAGCTGGGACTATAGGCATACACCACTTGCCTGTTTTTTGGGTT
>VBSM01000813.1:3059782-3073270 GCA_008086735.1 Cheirogaleus medius | reverse complement strand
GCCCCCGCGTTCGCCCTCCGCTCGGACCCGCCCCGTACTGCCCCGCGCTTCGGGCCACTCCCCGCGCCTCACGGCAGAGGAATAGTCTGCGCCCTGCAGTCTGGCCCCGCCCACGCGGCAGGTTCTCAGCCTCTGAGGCTTCGCGGCCTCTCTGCACTTCAACCCAGGAAGAGGCGGTACCAAAGGGGCTGCTAGTTCCCGCCCCGTCCAAAGGAGCGGGATGATTGACGGGCGAACTGGACAATAAAGGCAAGCGCTTGGACGGCGCTCCCGTGATTCTCTGTGCCTCCGGACCAAACAACCAATCAAAATGTTCTTTCCCCTTGGGCGGGCTCGAGGAATGAATTTGCGGCCAAAAGAAAGAGTTCATTGGACTGCACTGGAGGAAGAGGCTCAAAACGTCACTTCCGGTGATGCTTTGCAACTCTGGTATTTCCCAGTAGTCCTTTTGCCCTCACTATGAGAGAGCGGTTCGCACAGCACGTGGGGGTAGGAAGACGAGTTGTGCAGAAAACCTTGATTGGCACGAGAATAAGCCAATCAACGCTCACGAGATAGAACTCTGGAAAGTCTTCCCCAACAACTGTATTGCCACGGGCACTATGGCGAGCCTGCGTTAAACTAAGTGTCCTAGTAATGGCAGGCAATCTCTTGATCTTAGAGTTCTGAACCATTAGGACGCGCCACAGGAACAGCTAGGCTCCTCGAATGGTCTCCCTCAGAGGCCCAGCCTGGGCACGTGCAATTGGGGCTGAAGGACGGAACTCCCTTTCCCCGAGGGAGGCCAAAGCTTAAAGAGGAGGCAGGGGCTGATTCACAGGGCCGGCATGCGGATCGGAGCTCCTGAAATTCGGCTGTTAGCGTTCGGCGGGCGGAATCCTTGTTGAAGAGGGCCTATGACCACATGACTTCGCCCTGGATGGAGCCCATTGCCTCAGAATAAGGCCTAGATGCTAAGCACTAGCTTCCCGCCCCAAACCGCCAGTTTAAGTGCAAAAACACATAGATCAAACCCAGATGTCAGCCTAGTAACACAGTGGCTCTCAGCCAGAAAAAATACTCATATGCCTCTGTGATTTAAGTATTAACTTGCAGAATGTTTTTCTCTTTATGAAACATTTTTGCAAACATTTACTTTGATACAGCTACCGAAGTAGATACAAAGGAACATTTCACAGATGAGAAACTCAGGTGCAAACATGTGAAAAGATAGGCGAGGCAAGGACACATAGTAAGTGGCTGAGCCGAGGCTTTTGGACTAACACAGATTTCTGTGATTCCAGGTCAAAACACAGGCCATCTGTTTAGGAACCTTCATTCAACTATTGTGGCATCCACAAGGGTGTTTCAGCCTAGGTCCATTTGCTCTTGGGCAAAGAGCCAATTATTGAGACAAGGAGGATTGCCAAGGGAGAAAGGAATTTTTAATACCAAATTAAGTCTTATCTCTCCGACTAATGGAGATCATGGGCTATTAAAGGAGGGACGTGTACCTTGGGGCAGGTCCTGGTGAACCTAACAAGGAGCTTCCTGCATTGGTGGGAGGTTGTGGGGATGGTGAATCTTGGCATGAGGAAGTCTGCCCAGAGGCCTTCAGCATCTCAGCTCCATTGTCTTGCAGAAAATTCACCACTTCTGGGAAATAACTCAAAAGCTCGAATAGTTAGTTAAGGGAGATTATTATAGAAAACATATAGGGGTCATTGAATTTTGCTCATGGGGCCAGTTCCAATTATACTGTTACAAATAAACCTGCACAACCAATCAGATAGTCAACAGAAACAGGGCTGTCTAGTGGGAGGGTCTCAGATATATCTTCATTTTATGGCAAGCGATTTGCCTTATTTCCATAACCAGATCGTAAGGGCGTCCTTGGTGAAATAACAGGCTTTCCAGCCTAACAAGAGCAGCCAGATCTATTATTAATTGATGGAAATTTTGGAGAAATACGAGGGGAGGGGTAATTCTCTTATTCTTGGGAAGAATGTAATAATACAAACTACCATCATTTTCTTTAATCAGGCTGTGCCCTAAGGAAGTACCCAGTCAAGCACACATTTAGAAACAGCCTCAGAAATTTTCAAAGATGCCAATAATCTCTACCTGAAGTTGGAAAAATAATACAGGCTATTTCCTTGATTCCAACTCTGGAGCTACCACAGTAGCTGAGGAAAGATTGATGAATATGAGAAACTAATGTGGGAAAAAAAACAACAACAACTATGAAATACCCTTGAGGCTATCAAAGGTGGTTGAGTTTTTGTGAACAGCAGCTAGAACAGAAGAGGCCTAGGCTCCACATACTAGAATGGGCTTAAACAGAGGTTGTCAGCTCTGTTATTTTCTCTTCCTTTCATATTTCTCTGGAAGGATCATCTGCAAAACAACAACAAAAAAATAGCATCAACTCAGTGCTGATAACATCAGTTAGAGCTTGACTCTGCTAGGATGAAGAGTAGATACAGCAAATGTCAGCCTCTTAGCATTCCCCTCTTCCACAACACCCCCTGCCCTCTGTAAACCCCGGGAAGACACTGCTTAAAAGAAAGGCATAGAGGGAGATTCCCTGAGGGACTGGGAATACTAATTGTCTGAAGGGGAGGCACAAGGTGGGGCTAAAACGTTAGTGGAATACAGGACTACCCTGGATAGCTCATAACCCTAAAAGAATATTAATTCACAGGGTAAAATAGAAATATCTGAATTTAACTGATCAATCTAGAGGAGGCTGGGCAAAATTCAAAATAATCATACTAGATATGCCAAACTAAGGATTCCAGGAAATAATTGAAATAATATAATAATTGAAATAAATAAATAGACTAGTTGCTTACAAAATTAATACAGTTCAAGAAATAGGTTAAAGAACTTTATGGAGGATAAAAATAGAAGTGTTATAAAAGCCATAAATAGTAGTTTCAAAAAGAGACCAAAATATAAAGAAAGGATGGGAAATATTTGAAGAAATCATGACTTAGAATTTCCCCAGGGTTAAAAGAAAAAAGGCTGTGAAGGGAAAGGGCTTTTAAAATGCCAAACAGGATAAATGAAAGGGGGGAAAATCTTAAATACAACATTAAAGACAAAATTTTTTTAAAAACCTACCAAAAGATTGGCCGAGTAGGTGGCCCACACCCATAATCCCAGCACTTTGGAAGGCTGAGGCAGGAGGATCACTTGAGGCCAGGAGTTTGAGACCAACCTGGGCAGCATCGCAAGACCCCATCTCTAAAAAAAAAAAAAAATTAGCCAGGAGTGGTGGTGCACACCTGTAGTTGGGAAGCTGAAGCAGAAGGATTGTTTTAGCCTGGGAGTCTGAGGCTACAATGAGCTATGATCAGGCCACTGTACTCCAGCCTGGGCAACAGAGCTAGAGTAAGGTAAGATCCTATCTGGAAAACAAAACAAAACAAAAACCTACCAACTCAAAGAGAAAGCAGATCCCTTCTAAAGGAATGATAATCAACTAATATCAGATTGCTCAACTGCAACACTGAATGTTAAAAAGTAAGAGAGTAATTCAAAATATTGAAGAAGGAGAACTTTGAACCCAAACTTTTATGCTTAATTCTCATTTTTCTAAGGCTTAAATAAAGGCATCTTCAGGCACACAAAGCCACAAAAGTTTTACCAGAAAAGATCTTTGAATACTCAAAGGAAATAATTCTACAATCAGATAAACCCAGAAGGGCATCCTGATATGTAGGGGAAAAGGAGGAATAAATAAACCACTAAAGATTTCTGTTTTGTAAATAAGGATGTATCCATAAATTATATCTATAAAAATTTGGAATGAAAAATTCTAGGCAAGACATAAGGGGAAGAAAAGGCCAAAGAAGGGCAAGAACAAGCTAAGATTCTCTAACAAAAATATACAACAGCTATTGGTATAACCAGTGTTTTATTTTGTTTTTGAATTTATTTTTATTTATAGATATAAAATTTGCATACCATAACCTTCTACATTTTAGCCATTTTAAAATGCACAAGTCTGTTGTTTTAGTATATTCACAATACTGTGCACCTATCTAATTCCAGAGCATTTCTATCACACCAAAATGACTTCTACCTCACCCCATTCACTTGCAACCACTAATCTAATTTACATCTTTGTGGATTTATCTATTTGGGATATTTCATATAAATAGAATCATGCTCAACCTAAATAACAAACAGAAAGAGACTCTCTAAAAGAAAAAGATTGGCTGCACATAATCCCAGCACTTTGGGAGGGAGGATCACTGGAGGCCAGGAGTTCAAGACCAGCTTGGGCAACACAGCGAAACTGTCTCTACAAAAATATTTATTTTTTAATTAGCTGGGCATGGTGGTGCATGCCTATATTACTAGCTACTTGGGAGGCTGAGATGGGAAGATTGCTAGAGCCCACGAATTCAAGACTGCAGTGAGCTGTGATCACACCACTGCACTTCAGCCTGGGTGACAGTGAGACTTTGTCTCAAAAAAAATGTTTATTTGGGAATAGAGCATTGCAATGGAAATATGCATGGCATGGTAAACTATGTGCGCATTTAGGGAGGTAAAGGAAGACCAAGCTTTTGAAGGAAAAAACAAGGAGGATTACATAATTGTTTTGAAATAATTATCCTTGGCTACAAAGATCAACAACAAGAGTAACACCAGTCCAAGGTTGGACAGGCAGTTGTTGGGCAGATGTTCTTGTAGAAGTGTTTTTTGTGAAAGGTTGCAATGGCCTTTGTGCAAGGTTGTGGTTTTTGCAGAGTCTTTTTAGTAGTGACTTTTTAAAGAGACAGAGTCTCACTCTGTCTCCCAAGCTGGAGTGCAGTAGTGTGATCATAGGTCACTGCAACCTCAAACTCCCGGGCTCAAGCAATCCTCCTGCCTCAGCCTCCTGAGTAGCTGGGACTACTGGCATTCACCACAGTGCCCGGCTAATTTTTCTATTTTTAGTAGAGACAGGGTCTTGTTGTTGCTCAGGCTGGTCTTGAACTCCTGAGCTCAAGCAATCCTCCCACCTCGGCCTCCCAGAGTGCTAGGATTACAGGTGTGAGCCACTGCACCCAGCCTGGGGCTTGTTTTTTGTTGGAAGATTTTTTATTGCAGCTTCAGTTGTGTTACTTGATATTGGTCTGTTCAGAAGTTCTATTTCTTCCTGATTGAGCCTAGGGAGGTTGTGTGTTTCCAAGAATTTGTCCATTTCCTCAAAATTTTCAAGTTTATGTGCATAGAGATTTTTATGGTATTCAAAGATTATATTTTGTATTTCTGTGGTATCAGTTGTAATATCTCCTTTTTAATATCTGAGTGAGCTTGTTAGGGTATTTCTTTTCTGATTCTGGTTAATCTAGTGAGAGGCCTGTTGATTTTGTTTATCTTTTCAAAGAACCAACTTTCTGTTTTATTAATTTTGTGTATAATTCTTTTGGAATCGATTTCATTTAGCTCTGCTCCGACCTTAGTTATTTCTTTTCTTTTGCTTGGTTTGGGATTGGTTTGCTCTTCCTTTTCCAGTTCCTCGAGATGATTCATTAGATTGTTGATTTTGGTCTTTCTGTCTTTTGGACATAGACATTTAGGCTATGGATTTTCCTATTAGGAGTGCTTTTGCAGAATCCCACAGATTATGGTAACTGGTATCCCCTTTGTAATTTACTTCAAAGAATCATTTGATTTCCATCTTAATTTCCTCCTTGACCCAATAATTGTTCAGTATTCGGTTGTTTAATTTCCACAACCTTGTGTAGAGTTGAGTGTTTCTGTTAGAATTTATTTATTTATTTATTTTTTTATAAAGACAAGGTCTTACTCTTGCTCAGACTGATCTTGAACTCCTGAGCTCAAATGATCCTCCTGTCTTGGCCTCCCAGAGTGCTAGGATTACAGGTGTGAGCCACTATGTCCAGCCTGGAATTGGTTTCTAATGTTATTCCACTGTGGTCTGAGAAGATACCTGGTATAATTTCTATTTTTCTAAATTTCTTGAGACATGTTTTGTGGCCTAGGATGCGATCACTCTTAGAGAATGTTCTGTGAGCTGATGAGAAGAACGGATATTCAGTAGTTTTGGGGTACATTATTCTATAAATGTCTGTTAGGCCCTTTGTTCTAGAGCCCTGTTTAAGTCCATGTTTCTTTGTTTATTTTCTGCTTGGAGGATCTTTCCTGTTCTGTCAGTGGGGTGTTGAAGTTCCTGGATATTACAATGCTGCTGTTTATCATTTTGTTTAGATCAAGTATGATTTGCTTTTTGAATCTGGGTGTAGCTGTGTTAGGTGCATAAATATTTAGGATTGTTCTGTCTTCTTGTTGAATTGTTCCCTTGACTATTATATAATGACTGTCTTTGTCTTTCTTTACTTTTGCTGATTTGAAGTCTTTATTATCTGATATCAGAATGGCTATACCAGCTTTCTTTTGGTTTCCATTTGCATGGAATATTGTTTTGAATCCCTTCACTTTGAGTCTGAAGGAGTCCTTGTGGGTTAGATGTGTTTCCTGGACACATCAGATACCTCGCTTGTATTTGTTCATTCAGCCAGCCTGTGTCTCTTCAGTGGGGAGTTCAAGCCCCTCACATTTATTGAAAGAATTGATAAGGGGGGTGATTTCTTAAAAAATTTCTGTAGAGACAGGGTCTTGCTGTGTTGCCCAGGCTGGTCTCAAACTCCTGGCTTCAAGCGATCCTCCTGCCTCAGCCTTCCAAAGTGCTGGGATTACAGGTGTAAGCCACCCTGCCTGGGCTTGTTAGGGTATTTTTTTTTTAGCATTAATGATTCCATTTTGATTCTAATAACTTTAATAATGCAATACGTGGCCTTTTGTGCCCAGTTTATTCTGTTTTCTTTCACTTATGCCATCACAGTTTATACATGTTGCACCACTTGGTCCCCAACCCCCCAGGCTGTAGACCTGTACTAGTCCTTGGCCTGCCAGGAACCAGGCTGCATAACTCCACCTCTTCCTCCCCACCTCCTGTGGAAAATTGTCTTCCATGAAACTTAGGAATTAGGCCACATAGCAGGAGGTAAGCAGCGGGCTAGCTAGCGAAGAGCAAAGCTTCACCTGTATTTACAGCTGCTCCCCATTGCTCGCATCACTGCCTGAGCTCCTCCGCCCCCCACCTCTGGCCCATGGAAAAATTGTCTTCCATGAAACTGGTCCCTGGTGGCAAAAAGTTCGGGGATCACTGTTGTACCATGTGTCAGTACTTTATCCCTTTTTATGGCTGAAAAATATATTCCATTGAATGGATATACAACATTCTGTTTGCCCATTAATTATTTCATGAACATTTGAGTTGTTTCCATTTTTTGGCTATTACAGGTAATGCTACTATGATCATTTATGTTTTTGTGTAAACATGTTTTCCATTCCCTTGCATATATATCTAGGAGTGGATTTACTGGGTCATATTGTAACTGTATATTTAACTAAGGAATTTTCAGACTGTTTACCTGAGCTCAAGCCAGTGTTTGAGCCCACACAGTCTGATTTTATAGCTCTATGCTTAACTGCCTTCATTGAAATGGTAATAAAAGCTATCCCACCTAAAAAAAAAAAAAAAAAAAGGTTAATTGGTCACAGTGGCTCACAGCATGCCTGTAATCCCAGTACTTTGGGAGACCAAGGAGGGAAGATTGCTTGAGGCCAGGAGTTCAAGACCAGCCTGGGCAACATAGTGAGATCTTGTCTCTACAAAATGTAAAAAAATTAGCTGGGTGTGGTGGTGTGTGCATCTGTAATCCCAGCTACTCAGGAGGCTGAGGTAGAAAGATTGCTTGAGCCCAGGAGTTCAAAGCCAGTTTGAGCAACATAGTGAAACCCTATACAAAAAAGAAAAAAAGAGAGAGAGAGATGGGACTTTAGGAGATGATTAGATCATGACTGTTGTGCTCTCGTGACTGGGATTAGCCCTTATAAAAGGGCTTCAGGGAGTCTGTTTGGCCATTTGCCCTTCTGCCACATGTGGAAACAGTCTTCCACCCATTCTTCCATGTGAGGACACTACAAGAGAAGATGTTATCTTTGAAGCAGACAGCAAGACCTCACCAGACACTGAGTCTGCTGGCACCTTGATCTTGGACTTCCCAGCCTCTAGAACTATTTATAAATTGCCCAGTCTAGGGTATTTTGTTGTAGCAGACCAAACTGACTAAGACAAACTGGAATCCATAAGAAGTAAAATTGCAGATTTCAAAATGGTTAAAGAACTATTAGGTCATTAAATATGAAATGTTTGATTTTGAATCAAAAGTTTAGTTTATTATATCTCAAACAGGAACCAGCACAATTAAAGTATGCGCCTGAACTATAGACACAGTGTTGCCATCTTAACGGTAGCTTGCTTATGTCAGCAGAGAAGAAGCCTGGAGAGCGAGTGGTGATGAAATTGCAGAAGGGGCTTTCCACAGCTTGCTGAGAACTGAATATTTTTCCTTGCAAAAAGTGATCCAAAGCCTGGAAGAAGCGCTAGTCAGTTTGTGCAAGGTCTGGTGAATACGGTGGATGACAGAGAGTTTCCAAGTCCAGCTGCTGTAGTCTGAGCAGCATTTGTGCGACATGTGGTTGAACATTGTCTTGCAAGAGGATTGGCCTGTCTCTATTGACCACTCTTTGCTGCTTAATTGCAAGCATCCTCATCATTTCATGCAACTGGTTGCAGTAGACATCCGCTATAATCGATGGACCAGATTTAATGAAGCTGTAGTGAAAGATACCAGTGCTGGACCACCAAATACCATTAGCTTTTTTTGATGAATATTTGGTTTTGGACTGTGTTTCGGCACTTTACCTTTATCTAACCATTGTGCCAAACCCTTGCAATTGTCAAAAAGAATCTGTTTTTCATCACACATCACAGTACAATGTAGAAATGGTTCACCTTTATGTCATGACAGCAAAGAAAGGCAAGCTTCGAGATGATTTCTCTTCTGATACTCATTTAATTCATGTGGAACCCATCTATCCAGCTTCTTTACCTTGCAGATTTGTTTCAAATGAGCCAATATTGTTAAGCTTTTCTGCTAATTCATGTGTAGGTTGAGATGGATTTGCTTCCAGTACAGCTTTCAGCTCATCATTATCCACCTTGGTCTCAGGTTGCACACGTGGCTCATTTTCAAGATTAAAATCACTGGAACAAAACTTCTCAAACCATCAATGTACTGTGTGTTCATTAGCCACATCCTTCCCAAACACTCTGTTGATATTTCAAGCTGTCTGCACTGCATTGGTTCCACAATGGAATTCATATTCAAAAATAACATGAATTTTTGACTTATCCATAGTTTCACAAAATTGCTCTAAAAAAATTGGAAGATAATCATAAGCCAACCCATGTATTTGAAAGATGTACCTTCACAATAAAAATAAAGCAAGTAGTGTCAAAGTGAAATGTTAGAGATATCAACTGTCAAACTTAATACTTAAGGAAATTGGACATTTCCTAATTAATATAAACTATAACAACTGAAGATTGAAATTGTTTGGTTTAATGGCAAATTTGACAAAATTGAAAAAAAAATTAAGGAAATTAGAAGATAGGTTAAAAAAAATCCAAAGTGAAACATGGGAAGACAAAGAGATGGAAAATACAAAAAAAGTAGTAAGTACATAAAAGTACTTTTCTTAGAGTCCCAGAAGGAGAGAAGAGTAAGATTATGGGAGAAGTTATATTTGAAGAGGACTCCTCAGCCCTAAGGAAAGAGCTCAATCCAGTGATTTATGCAGCCCAAAGTTGCCCAGTTAGGAAATAGAAAAAGTCAGACCTAGACATGCTATAGTGAAACTACAAGAAAAGTCTATGACAGAGAGAAAATCTTCAAAGCAACCTATAGAAAAAGATAATTTACCATTCAAATGTGACAGACTGTAGCTGACTTTTCCACATGAATATCAGAAACCAGCAGATAGTGCAAAGATATCTCCAAGGTGCAGAGAGAATGAGTGAGAACTTGGAAATCTCTATCAAAAGATAAAGAAAATAACTTTCAAGATTGAAGTTAAGCATGTCTTCAAAGAAAAGGTGGGAGAATTCTCCATCTGTAGACATGAACCAAAGAGTGCATAAAGAGTGTTCTTCAAGAAGAAGGAGAACGGTACTAAACTAAGATTTCAGGGTTGCAATAAGGGATGAAGAGCAAAGTGGTAAATATGTGGGTAATCCTAAATAAACCTTGATTACATAAAACAAAAAATTAGATTTTTCTATACTTAAAAATATATAAAATTAGAATTAGACTACACAGTGCTTCTGTTTACATTTTTGCTGTGTAACAAAAATCACTCAAAATAATATAATCATGTTATGTCTCATGCTTCTGGGGGTGCACTGGACTTAGCTAGGAGATTCTCACTCAGGATCTCATATGGGTGCCATCATGTGGCTGCGGCTAGGGTCGTGTCAACAGTTTCAACACTCACATGTTTATTGCTTGGTGCTGGCTGTCAACTGGGACCTCAGTGGGCTGTTGGAATGTCTACACATGGCCTTTCCTTGTGGTCTTTACTCTTCAGCTGGGTCCCAGAAGCAAGTGTACCAAAAGACAGGGAGTGAAAGCCGCCAGTTTCTTAAGTTCTGGGACGAGACACTGGCACAGAATGTCTCTTCTGTACTGTATTCTATCAGGCAAGCAGTCACAGAATCAGATTGATGGGAGGAGGGTCAAATATTGGGGGGGGCGATGATGTTTAAAAACTTCCAGAATCCACCCTCTGGGCGCGAATGTTTTACATTCTTTCACATGCAAGATACACTCACCCTCTCCTTCAAACCCCTGCAAATTTCTCGGTCCGTAACAGCATCAAGCTCAGGCTAAAGGCCAAGATCTTGTGAGGTCCTGGAGCAGATGAGACTGTTTCTTTGAGTATAACTCCTTGAGTGGTCCCTCTCCATGTAAAGATCCATGAATTTAAAAGGCAAGTGATCTGTCCCTACCACGGCCACACACATCGCATGGGATGGTAGGAGGGGCACAGGAAACTGCTAGCGACCGGTTTTCAAAGAGGGGAAAATGGAAAGCACGTGGCAGTCAATAGTCCATAGGCAATCTAAAATCCAATTGGGTAAATATTGCCAGTTCCTTGATTAGAACTCAGTCTTACTTCCTGGAAGTTCTCTGCGGTTCTTATCTCCATCCACTGGGCTCGCATTTTCACTCTCTGGATTTCCTTTCCAGTTCCATTAAAAGTAGTCCATGTTTTCTCAGCTGCTTCCTGTCTGTAGTCGTGCAGGGGTGTGAAGTCCTCTTTTGGTTTTGTATTGTCTCTGCCCCTTTGAGTCCAGGCTGATACAATTCCTTTTTTTAATTTTTTTTTATTTCAGCGTATTATGGGGGTACAAATATTACGGTTTACAATTCCTTTTTAAACTTTGTGAGTTTCTTACCAGGGAGGCTGAGGCAGGAGGATTGCTTGAAGCCAGGAGTTCGATGTTAGAGTGAGCTATGATCACACCACTGTACTTCAGCCTGGGAGACAGAGACCCTGTCTCTAAAAAAAAAAAAAAAATTAGAAAACCAACTTGTGGGGTTCTTGTAAATCCATTGATAATCTATTCCAATTGACAAAAGCTGCACCAACACATGTCCCTGGAGATAAGCCCCTTTTTTACTTTGGGACCCCTTAGACAAGACAATGCCTTAAGACTTTTAGAAGCCTTATCATTTAATGGAGATCTTTGTCTATATGACTGGATCTATGAGGTACCACCTGCTGAGGTTTTTAAACATTTAATTTAATTTATTCATTATTATTATTGTTACTATTAGACAGGGTCTTGCTCTGTTGCCCAGGCTGGTGTGAAGTGGCAAGATCATAGCTCACTGTAGCCTTGAACTCCTGGGCTCAAGTTATCCTCCTGGCTCAGCCTCCCAAAACACTGGGATTATAGGCATGAGCCACTGCACTCAGCTTGAAAGCTTGAACAAAAGATTTTACAGTCTCACCTAGATTTTTTTTTTTTCTTTTTCTTTTTTACCCACCCCAGGTAGAGTGCAGTGGCACAGTGTAGCTCACTGCAACCTCAAACTCCTGGGCTCAAGCTATCCTCCTGCCTCAGCCTCCAAGAGTGCTAGGATTACAGGCTCGAGCCACTTCGCCCACCCGGAAGCCATTTCTTAATTTGGAAATTTTTGTCATCTGGAGAGGAGGGAATGAGGAACAAGTTATCAAACCCATCAAGTCCTGGCTCCTTTATATTTCCTAGCTCATCTCTCACATTGTATCCTAGAAAGCAGGAAGAAACTTGATGGTATTTTGAAAATTCTTCTTAGCCAGATCATTGACTTCTTCAGGTCCATTTCTTCTTTTCAGCAGTAACTGAGGCAATAATGTTGCGAAACTTTCCATGATTACCTAACAAGGATTACCTTTCCTCCATCTTCCAGTAACATCTTCCGTATTTCCCTGAAGCCTCAAACTGACAGTCCCCACTATCCCCTCTGGGCTTCCACTAATATTCTCCTCAATGCATTTTAGGTTTTTGGTAATACTCTCTTTGAAGCCCTTCCAGCTTAGCTTCCACTGCCTGGTCCCAAAGCCAAAGCCACAAGTTTTAAGTTTTTGTTGTGGCAACACCTCAATTCCAGGTATCAAAATCTATTGCCATTATCTACTATTATATAACAAATCACTCTAAAACTTAGCAGCTTAAAACAATAACAGTAATATTATTGTTATTTTTCATGGTTCTAGAGCTTGACTGGGATCACCTGAGCAAATGTCACCCAAGGTCCCATGCAATTGCAATTGCAGCCAGATAGTGTCCGGGGCTGCAGTGATTGCAAAGGCTTCTGAACCCACGTGTCTGGTGTTTGATGCCAGCTGTCAGCTGGGACCTCAGCTGGAACACTTTGATGTGTCCCATGCATGTGGCCTCGGCTTCCTCAAAGTGTGGCTACTAGTTCAAAGAGAGATAGGAAGTGGAAGCAGCGAGGTTTTTAAGGCCTGTGCCTAGAAACCATCACAGCATGACTTCTGCCACACTGTAGTGTTTGAGCAGTGAGAAAGCCAGTTATAACAGAAGGAACGCAGATTTCGCTTCTTCATGGGAGAATTACCAAAGAATGTTAGGGCCATGTTTTAAAACTGCCACCGCCACAACAAATAGAGCTAAAAACACCCAAAATAAAATACAAAGGAACTTCAAGAGGGATAAATGGAGTCAGAGTGCTTCTTGGTTCTTGCATTGTTAGAATAGAGGATGAAAATAAAGTTTGATATTAGGTTTTGATGAGATAAGGAGGCACGTAACTATTTTCTGGGATAATAACTTAAGGAATTGGAACAGGAGGTATAATTTTCCTAACTAACAAAACGGAGAGCAACAAACAATCAGAAAAAAATGTCCAAACAATCCAGAAGAAGGCAAGAAAATAAAGAAAAAAGGCAAAAAATGGGGTTAAACAAATACAAAGTACATAAAAAAGGTGGTATATTTAAACCAAATATATAAATAATTACATTAACCTATGAAGCTTCTAGAGGTTTTTTTTTTTTTTTTTTTTT